>PVHY01015914.1:0-34943 GCA_004024945.1 Uropsilus gracilis
AAAAAAAAGAAAATGCAAATGTTTTCTTTAACATTATCTTGTCATAAGTGATTTATCAATTTGACCTTACTTTGAAGTGAAATGATTTATATTGATGGTCTCTAAAGCTTGAAGAAAATTTAGTACAAGAAAATCTCTGACCTCTTTTGGAAAAAGCAAATTATTTTTTTCACAAAATATATGAAAAGGGTTAATGTGTAATAATGTGTGATAATACTTGCTCCATAAGGTTTGTGCCAATATCACTAAAACAGTATTCAAACTGAGTCATTATAACATAAATAATTACATTGATTCTTATCAATTGTTAATATTTACCAGTTTTGACAAACAGAAACTATCAATTTCTTATAACTTAATATGATATCAAGTTCTACATAATCAGATAATATCTTTCATGTGTTTTGAGGATTGACACCAAATTTTAAAGACATCAGTGAATTTCTTAGAACTATAATGTGTGTTAATTGATGATTTTAAAAAATATTATTACTGAAATAATAGCAATTACAAACAATGAATTTGAGGAAGTGCCTTTTTAAACATGCTGAGGGGTCACTATATGTCAGGCATTATATTTAAAAGTGAATCACAAAAAGTGAATCACAGTCATGGCATAATTTAATTTTTAAAAATTTTACACTAATTTGTGTGACTGTTACTATTATTTCTCGAGTAAGAAAATAGAGGCTTTGAAAATCGAACTTTTACAGAGCCAACACAACAAGCAAGGAGGCTTCAAATCCTTTTTCTTTGATCTCAAATCTCTGAATATCTTTCCAAGACTCTGGTTTGAGGGAGGCAGGGCCTTACCATATACCCAGTGGTCTGGTGGCTTCATAGAGTTTTTCTTATCTGAACATCTATTTGATCATGAGGTGACCTGTGAAGGTATTGACCATAAACAAGTCTGCAATCCTAGCACAATGCTTGGCATTTGATAGCCTCTGCATAATTACTTGTGAAGTCAATAATTGAAATGGGGAAACTTCTGTTATTTGGATGTCTTTTAGTATTGGTTCTCTGCACCACAATGGTATATCATGCTTGTAATTGAAAATGATAATATATAAAATAGTTAAATTTATTTGTATGCATACTGAATTATAGATTGTCTTCAATTTATGTAACTATTTCTGAATTTTCTCATACATGCTGAAAAAAAGCAGACTAAAAGTTACCTTCTCACACTATAGTGAAATAGGATTAACCATTAAATTCTAAGATTTAAGTTATTCTTGTTGATGATAACCTACTTTTTTTAGTGCTCCCTATTGTGTTTCTACCTGAGATAATTGTGTTTTCTCAGTGCATATTGGTATAAATATATCTCAGAAGCATCTAGCTAAAGTTACAGTGGGAATCTCACTTAGTAATGAGGAATCCTAAATATAAGGTACAGAAATGGTTTCATTACCTGTTTTCAAAATAAATTATACTTTGAAATATAATGAATTTGAAATCAGGCAGAAATTAAATTTAGTCATTTTGAGATTTATAAACTTTATTCCATTTTGTTAGACTATGAGTTTAATACTTATTCTATGAATAGCTTCAAAGTTAGGAAAATAAGTAATTGTATTTTCTATTTTATTACTCTGCCTTTACAGTTCTCTGACCTCTAGTGTTTTTGCTCCATTAATATTAGAGCAAAATAACTTCTATCTATAATTCAGTCTCTAACAATATAATTTTTCTCTAATGCTACTATGATCTAAACATTAAAAGCAACAGAGCAACAGTAAAAAGCCGTGCTTCTCAGTTGAGATGCCCCATGTACATGCACTGAAAATTCAGTTACTTTGTAGGAAGAATATCTCAGTCCTTCAGTCAGATCTAATTCCCATGTACCTTAAATTCAAATTTAATGATGTGATTATTTTCCAATATTACAAAAATTAAAACTAACTTTGGAAGTAGAAACTAGAATAGCTTTAGCCAGGCGCTCTGAAGGCAGAGATGATGACCTGAGAACCTTCACAGGGAAATGCATATCAGAGCACAAATCAGTAGTGATCCTTTTACAAACCAAAATAAACAACAACAACAACAACAACAAAAGAAATAATCACAGCCCAAAGAACCACAGAAAAGAATTTTAAAATTGTTTATTTCAAGGACCAACATCTGTCTTTAATGAGTTGCTGCAAATATTACACTATAGTAACTGATGTTTATAATAATACAAGTTGTTAAAAATGATTTAAATAAAATGAAAAGGAATTAGATTTTTCCAACCATTTAAAAAGAATGAATAATAAAAAAGTATTTGTTACAGAAAGGAGCTAACTAGGAACCTTGAGTTCTTAATCAGTCAAAATCTATTTTATAAGGCTCTCCTTTAATCATGCAATTGCCTATCAGTGTTTGTTAATGTGATACAGGAAAGGGATTAAATAAGAATAGGGAACTATTATTTATGTGTTTACTCTGGGCTAAGTGTGCTGTTTGATTTCAATATTTTCCTTTATTTTATTTTTTCACCCTTATTTCTACCAACCATGCAGTGAGTTATACCATGAAGTATATTCTCAAAAGGTCCTGAGAGTGAGGTTAGCTCTCATCAGGCAGGAACAGTCAATTGATGAAGAAAAACTGACTGGAATGTCAAATATGAGCCATCAGGGCATGTTCGTGTTGTTGCAACCTGATGTAATTTGCAAGGAGAGATTAATCTGTAAAGGAAAGAACAGATCTTTGAGGCAGAAGTGTGCATTATGTACTTTGTTTATTAAAGTGTCATCAAATGAGCAATAGTAGGTGTGGCTTAATGCCAAAACCAGAATTATCTTATATTTGGAACCTGTGTCATAAGACTGTGTCACAACCTTATAAATATAAATATATGTGTGCATATATTTAAGTGAAAGGAACTCTTTCAAGATGTAGTTAGCTTAGATTATCTTCTCAAGAGGTCTGTTTCTGTGTTGAGCAGGTGTTCTTCTGATTTGTGAACTGACTAGTTTATAATAAACTTTTGTTAGTGGAAAACTGTTCTGTTGAATGTTAAAAAAAGTGTAATGACAAGAAAAATAAGATGATGTGTATATAGGTATGCGTATTTATTGCACATGTAGATAATATAGAGGCATACAATGTGCATATATACATGTATACATATATTTATATTTACAAAGTCACCCTAATAAACAGCAGTTATTTCTGTTGTTTTTGAATTTTGATTTGGTTTAAGTACACAATTAAAAAAGTATAATATCACTATTATTCACTAAGCATCATTTATGTATTCAGCAAGGAATGCCATTGCCTCTTGAATGAAAGGCATTTGAACTGTACAAGCTAGAATATGCTAATATTTGCAAAAAACTCACATAAAAATACCTAATTATCAAACTGTAGTGTATTTTCTTGTTCTGCTAGCAGTGCTGGATGGATGAAAACACTGAGGACGTTTCTGTTTTATACAGTTCTTCAGGCCCCAAAGATAAAGAATCTCTGTCTTCTTTAAAGTCTGAGGAGCTTTTCTTACTTTTCTAGTCTACCAATAACAGAGAAAAGAGAATGGAGGTATTACAATTCCAAACTTCAAATTGTACTACAAAGCCATAATAATTAAAACAGCATGGTGTTGGTACAAAAACAAACAGTCAGACCAATGGAACAGAATTGAGTGCCCTGAAATAAAACCACACATATATAGTCAGCTAATCTTCGACAAAGGAGTGAAAAACTTACCTTGGAACAAGGATAGCCTCTTCAATAAATGGTGCTGGGAAAATTGAACTAAGACATGCAAAAAAATGGACCAAGAAAATGCCCTTACTCCATGTACAAAAATCAACTCAAAATGGATAAGACACTTAGAAGTCAGACCTGAAACCATAGCACACATAGAGGAAAACTTGGGCAAAACTCTCTATGAATTATAGTCAGAAATCCCTTTCTAGAAACATCTACAGAAGGCAAAAAATGAAGGAAAACATAAACAGATGGGACTACATTAAACTAAAAAGCTCTGTACAGCAAAAGAGACAACAGAAAAAACTAAAAGATGCCCAACCGAATGGGAAAAAAATTTTGCCCTCCTCACAAGGGTTTTAATAACGAAGATCCACAAGGAACTCACACAACTAAACAAAAGCAAAACAAAAAGCCCAATCAAAAATGGGGAGAAGAACTAAAAAGACACTTCTCCAAAGAGGAAATACAAATGACCGACAGGCACATGAAAAATTGCTCAACGTTGCTAGCAATAAGGGAAATGCAAATCAAAACCCCAATGAGATACCACCTTATACCAGTAAGAATGGCCCACATCCAAAGAAGGGGCAACAAGAATTGCTGGCGAGGATGTGTAGAGAAAGGAACACTACTACCCTGCTGGTGAGAATGTAAACTAGTCCAGCCACTTTGGAAAGCTGTATGGAGGACCCTCAAGTTAATGAAAATGGAACTACCATTTGACCCAGCAATTGCTATCTTGGGAATCTACCCAGAAGAGACCTCAATGTGGATACAAAGGGACACCTGTGCTTGGATGTTTACTGCAGCACAATTTATAATTGCAAGGACTTGGAAGCAACCTAAATGCCCCCAAACAGATGACTGGATGAAAAAGATGTGGTATATATACACAATGGAATATTACTCATCAATTAAAAATGACAAATTCAACGATTTTATAACAACATGGATGTACTTAGAAGAAATCATATTAGCAGAAACATGTCATAAAGAAAAAGACAGAAACCAAATGTTTTCACTAATATATGGGATATAGTGAAGAAATAAACAAAAGACTTGAGGAAAAGTCAAAACAAATTAAGCACCAAAATGAAGTGCACAACTTTGAGCAGGAGAGAAAGGAGGAGGGGGGAATGGAGGGGAAGGTGGGGTGGGTAAACCCCTGGGATTAAAATGTTGTGAAATTTATATATATATTAAAAAATACAGAGAAAAGCATAAAAGAGTATCAAAGCAGAAACTATTATAGGCCAGATTTGTAGGTGATATCATTACTTCCAATCCAGTGGTTGGAGCTTAATAAAATGGCCACATTTAATTCCAAGGAGACTTGGAAAAGTGTGAGAACAACTACTTTTCAATCTCAAATCTAGCATATGTGAAGGGGAGCAAATCATTTTTGTGGATTTCTAGTCATTAGTGTTTCCACAACATAGCATAAACATTCATCCATATGTTGTTTCACATTGATGACAATTTTATTCTGGATTCTGATACAATGGAACAAGACGAGTGTGAAAATTTGGAATCTAGTAAGAATTTGACCATTAGATATATATCTTTTAAGAAAGCAATATTATGACACAGATTCTAACTATAAGGAGGTTCTGGTTTTGACATTAAACCACACCTACTATTGAAGGACTAAGGGGCAATATTTTTTAAAGTGATGGAAACAAAAAGATACTTTTAGATGATACTAAATATAATACAAAGTTGTCCAGTGTTGCCAATGGTCCTATAGGAAGCATGATGATTTTAGTATTTTGAGATGTTGTGACTTGCAAATGAGCATGTCTAGGGTGAGAAAATGGAGTGGAATTGGATACAAATGATCCAGGAGCTAATTGCACTGTTAGAACAGCCCAAATCTATGTTATAGTATGAAGGTTTCTTTGAAACTTCAGGGTCTTAAAATCATAAAGATATCTTACTCTTACACTGAACCATTGCAGGATAGTGAGGGTTCTTACCCACATGATCATACAAGAATCAAATCAGATTGCCTTCTCTCTCTAATTGCCTCATCTGAAATGCACTTCAGTCACAACCACAGAGAAGTGGAGCGATTGGAAACTTCGCAAGGGTTTCTCCTTGCCTCTGCTTGGACAACATGTACATCGGTTATTTTCATTTTATTGGCCAGAATGGGTCACATAGTTCCGGTAAACTACAAGGAGAGCAGGAGGGTATATGTGGTTAGTGTAATAGCTTCTGCTGTAAGCATGCGTCCATGGATTGATAAATTTCTTCGTTCGTCGAAAAGAGAAATAGAGGTTATATGCCATTAATTTAGAATCATATCCAAATGTTATTACAGAATGTGAAGTAATAGTTTTCCAGAGCCAAATACAACTAGACAGTAGATAAATAATCGGTGCCTATCCCAACTTAAGACAGTCTTCCAGCATTTGAGCAGAAAATAGTTCTCCATTTATCAACTAATGGAATTTTGTAGAAACTGTTCTGTTATTCCCAGTTCCATGTTTATCCAATTATGCAAAAACTATCTGACAGATACACCAAATATTTTGCTGCTGTCTCACAGATATAACACATTTATTAGCAATATTTTTAAGTAGGGTGTTATTTCAGGTTTTCTAAATTGTTATGGATTTTTCATAGCCAAACCCATTATCAAAATCCAATAAGTGAATCATGGATGTCAAGACTTTGAGAAAGTTGTAAGCACAGTGTGGTCAAGTTCCAGAAGGTCCTTGAAGTACTTGAAATTAATTATATGTGTGTTTTGTGTGAGTAGGCATGTTTCCTGGGAAAATTCACTAAGTTTTCAGATGGTCAGAATTAATGACCATCAAAAGAAACAGAATACTGACTTTATCAATATTTATTTGTTTAATGAAAAACATTTTTTTATTGAGAATTTCATGAATGTGAGTTATACAAGATTGAACAATTTGGAGGTATTCAGAATGCAGAAGACATCCTACAGTTGTTTTAGGATAGTAATGAATATAACTGAGGGGGCCCTTTTGATGTTTTGTAGCAAAGAATAAAAGTGGGAGGCCAGTGGGTTTGAGTATATGAAGAGCTAAACAGAAGAAATTGACGTGGAGAAAATTGGTTAAGCTATTTGAAAATTTAAAATATTGCAATGTTTTCAATTGTGTTCATGAACTAAAGAGATTTAAGACTCTAGGTAGTAAACTAATGAGAAAGAAATTTATCTGCTCTTCTTCCACTTACATTTATCATGTAAAAAGCATTCCTCTTGGCAGTAGTTTAAAGGAATGATCAGAAAGTACTTGGTGAACGAACAGATAATTTTAAAAACTTCGGGAAACCTTGGATAAAAGGATTAGTTGGATCTAGGGAGTAGATCTTCGATTTCCTGTGGAATAATGCACCTGGACTGAGAATTCAGGACTTAAGTTTGAGATCCTTTTGGCATTTTCCACCCCAAGTTAAGGAAAATGATTTTGTTTTTCAGGCCCCTTCTTACTACTTTGTATGACTTTAGGTCCAAGATTCAGGTCATATATTACTAGAAGCAGTGGCAATTTCAAAAGAACTGCAAACATATTAGACATCGGCTCTTATTTATATTTGTATTGTATGCATGTGCAGTTCAGATGGGTACTGAGCTGGGTATAGGTAGTTCAGACTAGTTCATACGTGTAAGAGCACCTTGACAATATACTTAAAATGTTTGCAGTGTTAGTCACTTTATTATTTTTCTCAGTTTATTTCTTTTTGTTATTTTTCCTTGGTAGATATTATTACTTAAGAATAATCTAAATAAATATTCAACTTGGTTTACTCATTTCAATTTTGCAAACACTCTATACTACATTTGGTGGACGTAATGTGAATAGAGTGAAATCAGATGTCTTCACAAAGCTTTCAGTGGAGAGTGCTTTGAATGCTGTAAATAAAGCATACAGATGCTTGAGAGAACATAGTGAAGGAAGCAAATTCAGGGGAAAAAAGAACATAATGGGTTGTGAAGAGAAGAGAGAAGGTTTTGAAAGATAAGCAAGAGCTAGAAGAGCTGGGCACGGTGACTCGTGCCTGTAAGCTTCAGTCTATCAAGCGGCCGGGGCTAGGGATCGCTGTTTGAGTTCCGCCTGGGACCCATAGCGAGACCTAGTTCCCAAAAAATAGTTGAGCATGGTGGTGCATGCCTGTAATCCCAGCTACCTGGGAAACTGAGGCTGGGGATTGCTTGAGTCTGTGGCCCCCTGGGCAATGAGAGCCTGCGGTTCCACGGGCAAAAACAGCGAGACCTAGTCTCGATTAATTAATTAATTAATTAATTAATTAATTGATAGATAGATAGATAAATAAATAAAGCAATCAAGCAAGGGCTAGAAGGTTCTGATGAATGAAGATGAGACAGTGCAATTAAGAGAATAGGGAGAAAAATGGGTGTGTGCTCAATGGATAGTAGAAATTTCTATAGATATGTGTGATTTCCTTGGCAGATTGGAAAGGTAACTGAGAGTGGGACAGAGACATGTCAGTGTACACTGAAGGGGATGGGATGGTCATGGTCACGCTCTAGAGCTAGTCTGCTGGGCTAAACTAGACAGGGTGAGAGGAATGGGGAAAGAAAAAAGGCAGGATGAAGGCTTCGGAGATTTTCCAGTGGTCCAAGGAAGCAAGAAGCTGACAGAATCCTTAGCAGTAAGGATAGAGAGGCTGAGCAGGGAGTTAAACAGTGCTTTATTATCTATGTGAATCTCTATGAGGATAGAGAGAGAGAGAGAGGGGCAGGAGAATGGGATCATTTCCAGATATGTGATTAAGCTTTATTAAATAAGAAAGAGAAAAATAATTCTGCAAATAACATGTTTTAGAAGTATCTGGCAAATTCCTTTATCATGAGTAGGATGCACTATATGCCAGACTGTAAATTATACACAACATATTTCGTAACATGGAAATACTATTAAACTTTCCTGGGTAAAAATATGAAATCTCCAAAAAGCATCCCTGGACAAATTGTTTCAAGATGGGAATCCTGACAGGCCCATCCGCTCTGGTATAAGAATGTGCTGCCCTATATTTTATAAGATGGATAAAGACCTTTGTTTAATGAAGAACTTTCAGAAAATAATTTTCAATTTCAATAAACCTTTTTTATATAAATAAACCTAAATGGTAAACCATCAAGGAGGCACAGTATAAATGGCTTTTTATTCCCTTTAATCTGAATTTTTGTAGATATCTAAAAATTGTTTACAGCTTTTTAAAATTTTTCATTAATTAATTATTATTTTTTTCCATTGTTGTAGTCCCCATAGATTTGGTCTGAATTCCTCCATGCCTACGGATCAATAGGAGTCAACACTGGTGCACATATTTGATGCTGTTCATGTCACATATTTTTCAAGTAATTATTTCAATAGGCCTCAATAATTTTTTTCTGTTAGAAGTAAGATAATGTTAAAAATTGCTATTTCTACACTCAAAAGATTTTAGAATGGTTCAATGATATAACCATATTATCTCCATTTTAAATTGTGAACATGTTTCTGAACGAGTGAGAGATCTTGGAGGTGTATCCGTGCTTACTCTAAGGGTCAGAATAGAGGCGGCACTCTTTGCTGATCGTCTTGCTGTAAGTTGCTCCATCCCGTGGGGCTCCCTCCTTGCCAGTGTGGCATTTTTCAGCACTCTCCCTCTGTGCCCTACTCTGGATTCATCTATAATTACAGAATTTGTGATTTAAAAGTTAGAAAAGAATTGTTTGGGTTGTGAGTTAACATTGGGCAATTACCACGAAACACCTTATTTTATACCCATGATCATAAACCAGTGAAACTGAAATTAAAATGGGAGTAGGCCAAGAAAACATCTGCAGATGATATTTTTAAATTCTATCTACCTTTTCTTAGAGAGTGTATGATTTTTTGGACATAAATATCGCTTATCCAAATTAATAGCATTCATTGATTAAAATGATGAAGAGTAGCCTAACATGGTGCATGTACCTTCGTAGATATGTATATGTGTGTATGTATTTATAACTAGAATTTTAGAAACTAGGAAACTCAGGAGAATGTCAAGAAAGGTTCTGATGTTGATCCTCACCAGGCAGGTATTCAATAGTACATATAACTCCTCAAAAAAGGATTATCCACTAAAAATAGTTTACATAGAGAAGTCCTGTGGGAGTCTTAAAGAGTTTCCTATTCATCTGATTTCACTCCTAATCTCCATGCTTGATGGTCTCAATGAAACACATCAGGTCATAGCAGGACTCCTTGTCGCTGGACTATGTACGAGAGTAGAGGTTCATTGATTCAGATGACTTTCTTTGGTTTGAAAAATTTTGAAAAAAATTTTATTAATTATTTTTAGATTTCATACAATGTTTGTTGTTCCCCTTGGTAATGTACCCTGCCTCCCCACTCTGGTCGCTCAGCCTCTGTTCTTATTGCAGTTTGTCCATGTTTGTGTTTGGCCCTTTGGTCTCTTCTGGAGCAATGTCCTCTTCCTGGGTGAGGATCAGTCTTCTTGGGATAAGGTATGCTGTGCTACTTAGATTTCCAGTCTTCATTTTGCATCCGGCTGCCAGTCCAGGCTCACTTGGCATGAATCAGTGCATCTTTAGAAGAAAATTTGGAATTTTAAAATATCAGTTTAAAGCAGTGTAATTGCAGCCCCTTCCCCTTGAATAACATCTAGAATTTATATAGTGACCACCTTGAAACATTTTTCATTTCTTTGTCCTTTTATTACCGTGTTGATCCCAGCTTTCAGATCTTAAACTTAAGGAGGTTTTCTTCCAATCAGAAACCCCCCTGGTGTTGCATAGCCCTGATCTCCCTGTTGAGGAAGTAAAGTGCCCTGGATGTGAGATATGCAACATTACTAGAATTTGGACCTGGAAGAGATTGGGCTTGCCAGTGTTTACAGGTATCAATGAAATAAAACAACATTTGCGTTTCTAATAAGAGACTGAGGTGGGGAGCTCAGCAATGTGAAATCTGTTCATAACATTAATTCAGGATCCAGGAACTGTATCCATAGTGGAAGTTTACAATCAAGATAGATGGGATCATATCAGGAGGTAGAATCTTGGTTATGACAAAAAGACTTTTCTGAGTAACATCTGTGGTAGAATTCCTAGCAAGGTGATGGTAGGTAAGAGCACCAAGCCTTGTCAGATAATTTCACTTTGAACAAACATTATTATATTTTTCTTGGCTTTTCCCAACCAAATAGAACCCATGTATTATCAAAGAAATGGAGAAGCCCAAAATAGGAAGTTTATCAGTATAATATGAGGGTAAAGAAAAATAGAAAATTTATCAGTATAATATGAGGGTAAAGAAATATCTGCACCAACCAAATATCTGAAATGAAAGCACATGTCTTTAATCCCAGCCTCCCTTCCTAGACTAGGAATCGAAGGCTAGAAATTGCTTGAGTCCACAGGTTTGAGAACCACCTGGAATAATATAGTGAGACCTAGTCTCAAAAAACAAAAAACAAACAAACAAAAAACCTGGGTGGGGTGAGGTGTGCTTGTAATCCCAGCTACCTGGGAAGTTGAGGCTGGGGATTGCTTGGCTCCATGGGGGCAACATGAGCCTACAGTTCCATGGGCAAAAACAGTGAGGCTTAGTCTAAAAAAAAAAAAAACATAGAAAGAAAGAAAGATCTGCACAAAACTGAACAAGTTCAAGTGTCTGAGCTCATCTAGAAGTCACACTAAGAAAAAAGCGGTAGGTTGGTGGAACTATAGACACAGTATGGACCGCCACTCTTCTCTATCCTTATAACAACTGAGCTATTTAAAAAAAATATCTTTGGTAAATTGAAACTATAGACCACAGAAAATGTCCACCTTGAAAAACAGAACTGTTCACCTCAGAAGAACTCTTTGTCCTCGACACGAAGGTTCTCGATGTTCTAAAGAAAAATCTGGCTCACATGAAAGCTGCTCCTTCCATAGAGAATACAGTATGTCGTCTTGCAGTCACTTTCTGTCTGAGGCTTACAGAAGCCAGAAGAGGTTCATCAGTGTGTCATGTACTTTATGAGAGAGGGGTGTAAACCAGAGGCCACTTTTGTCTGTTTTTGGCAATTTATACAGGACTTTGCTTTATTCCCTACACAGTGCTACAGTTCTTTTATAAACTCCACACTAGTCTTCTCACCACAGCATCAGCTGACCCATTCCTTTCTTCATTCCTATGAAGTTGCAAATCGCTCTTGCTATAGTTTGCAATGTCCTCAAGCTTACCTTTCATACACACAATTAGACATTCAGCAATAGACATTATTCATGATTAAGAAATATTTAAAACAAAAAGACAGTGAAATCAGGTAAAAAATGGACAGAAACCTTTAACCAACAAGCCACAGGTCTACATCACCCATGCGGAGCAATTGCCAGTTAAAAATGCAGTTCAACAAAGGAATTCAACAGGGAAAATGAAAATCCTCAAAGTCACAACTGGCCAGTTATCTTACCCCAGTCACCATTTTCAGTCCCAAAGGTCCCAAAGACACATGTCCAAGATGGCACCCCTTTGCTCCTCTAAAACTGAGGCAGGCTTTCTGGAAATGTCCAGTCCTCCTCTGGGGTCTTCTCTTTGCTTCTTCTTCAGCGTTCTGAGCTGCTCCACTTCTCCAAGTCTCTTCAAATTTCTTCCACAATTGCTGATGCACAAATCAGCCTTTCAAATCCCTGGCCATCTCCAGGTACCAGCTTAGTATGCCACCTTGCTGCGATGCCACACTCTCCACATCAGCTACTCTTCTGCCGGCCACTATCCCACCATGTGACTTCTCGCTACCTCCAGCTCACTCTTCCAGGAGCTTCCTCTGGCCAGGCCACATGGGCTTGTTCTCTCAGTTCACCATTCTCATCTCCCCTTCTTCCTCTTTCCTCACTCCTTCCTTTTATCTCCCGTTTTCAGACTTCCCATTTTCTCTCGTGGTTCTTTCTCTCAAACTCTGCCCACCAGGGTATTTTGGCATTAATACAATTTTTAATTACCCTGTATCAGTAGCAAAGAGAATTATGTGCTTGGAGATTATGACTACTAAGAAGGGTAGAGTGTTCTGACATGTAAAACTTTTATTTTCCTATGGTTCTAGTCACCACTTCTTTCAAGGACAAATAGCTACCTCAAACATTACAATCTCTGTCCTGATTATCCATATATTTTACTCAGATGGGTTCTAGGATATAATGATATTGAAGCCAGAGGTGTAGATACTATTCTGGTTGGAGGGATGTTATAAGATTTCCTGAAATCAGCATGCAAATGTAAATTTCAAGTCATGCTGAATAATATGTGGGATGGAATGAGTTTTGATGAAATTTGTGTTGATCTCACAAAAACAATTCTTTCATATACAACACCTAACATTAAAGACACCAATTAAATCAACACATTTAATCTGGCTGTATATGATATTTTGAAACATAGAATTAAAAAGTGTATCAAGTAATAATTTGAATATAGTTTTGATCCACATACCTCTAGTCTGTTACTTAACTCTGTAACTTTCCTTCAGTTTCTCTAAAATTGACTTTCTTCAAAAATGGGTGGAATTTTTATCAGTAATCATCTTGTATTTACATGAATTTCTATATATTCTCAATTTACTTGCCTTGGGGAAATCTTACACATCACCTGAAAAATATCATTTAGTGTATAAATGAAGAACTTCGTTTATGTTTCAATCCAGGAGACTGAACGTTCAGTCATAACCTCATAATCATGATAGGTACACAGTGTATTTGGTTCATAGTAAAAGGAGTCATTGAACATTTCACCCTTGATAAATGTGTTTCTCAGTTCCTATGGTTTGGTCACGCTTGTGGTAGAAGAACCCAGAAATGTGAGCCAAACCATGCCCTCAAATTACATACTGAAATTCTCTAAAATTCAACTGTAACTATTTATGTGTTGACTGATCACTATTACTATAGCAAAATATCCTTTAACTTAATGAGTTTAATGAAGTTATTTATAGGGCTAGAATTTTTATAAGTACTTATATATTTGTATATGTATTTTATCTAATGTTACAGGTAAATATAATAAATGTTCAAATATTAATTTTCAAGAAAATGTATTTAGATTATTAGTTTTTTATTACCACTTTAACTGGCATATAGCTAGAACATATCACTAGCCTTTAGTACTCTGTGGTGGTTACATTTTACATATAGACATGAAAACAAGAAGGGGCATTTAGAAAATAAAGAATTCAATCAAGTCATTTTCAGAACTAGGCAAAGTATGATATTTTCCTAGGAAGCTTTCCTTTCTGCTCTGTCAATGAATTCCATGTGTATTTCTACAAGAAAGCATACATTTTCACTTTGTTGTTATTAGGAAACACCCATATTAGGAATCTAATACCAACTTTATTTTTATCATCACTGCTTGGTTTTAACTTTGGCTCTGTCTCTTACTATGTCCATAAGCATCCTATTCTTTCTGAATTTCAAGTTTCTCATCTAAAAACTAGGTAAGAATATCTTCACTGAATATTCTAGTGCAAAGATCAGATAAAATGACACCTGTGAAACTTTGTTATCAAAATTTCAACTAGCGTCACATTTTAGATCCACGTATCAAGATTCGTGTTTGGGTATAATTAACATGGTCTTAAAAGACAGTTCTAATTCTTTATCCACTCCACACTAACTAAATTGAGTGCTTTACATTTACTAGAGTCCTTAAAGAATGCTTTTAAATATTTGTCTATATCTCATGGATCAAAATTGCCTAGAGTTTTACATTTCTAGACCCCAAACATTAAAATATAGATTGCTGTGAAAGACATGCCTCGATTTATGAGTGGGGTCATAGGTTAAACATGATAAAATAAACATAGATAAGGGACCTGGGATCCTTTACTCAGGTATTATCCGCGCCTGTATTACTGCTTGCCACCTACAGTGAGACCTCCAGATAAAATACAGAGTGCTAATTTAAGTGAATTCAGATTGGCAATAGATATTTCTTTTTCTTTGCATGTATCCTTGCAATATTTGGCACATATTTTTCATTATTCATGTGAATTAAAGTTTACTTGAGTACTCTGCTTTTTTATTTGTTTCATCTGGCAGCGCTATCTGCATCTCCAAGCTGCACCAGGTTGAAGCAGAGATGGATATCTAAGTTCTGATCAATATACCTTTCTCTGGTCCCAGTTCTCTCTAGTCCCTTATAAATTCTCCATAATAATTTAAAAGGCCCTGGTCAAAGTGAACGATAATGAGCTCTGACCTAAAATGTTTGTAAGGAGAATGGAAAAGAAACAGGTAATAGGTAGTTGGATATAGAATTAAGAAAGTAAAATTTCAAGATAACTCAGAGTCTCAATGTAGGCATATGGGGCAATGACTATGTTGTACAGACACAGGGAAATTGGGAGTTAGGGTCAGTTTGAAATGTCAAGTTGGAGATTCTTAGTAAGAAGCTGTTCTGATGCCTAGAGTTTTGTCTCCTAACAAATTATTGATGATTTGATTGGAAATCCTTGAAAAAAAGGTCATTTCTTCTCTGATATATTTCAAACATTTGGAAACTTACCTCAAAAGTTGATCTGGTGTGTTCTTTATATTTCCCACTTTTCATCCCCATTTTTTTTCTGCATGAACTAAATAAACATTGAATTTAAAAGAAGAGTATTTTCAGGCAGTAACTGAGTTCTGATAAACAGGATTTTTTTATTTCAAGAAACATGACAAGCATTTCTTGGAGCTTTGTATGGAAAGTGCCCACTATTAAGATAAAAAGAGGCACTGTGAGAATAGGTCCTAGCTGGCCTGTGTAGCTGGAATGTAGGGCTGACTCTAGCATGTGCCTGAAGAGGTGGGTGCCTATTTTTGAATCACATGCAGTGTGGTAAGTCAGTACCACTTTAGTAAAAAAAAAATAGGAAAAAACACAAATATGTAACAGAAAGCAACTATTCTGAATTATGAAAGAATAGTGTCCCTCATGTTCCTTACAACCTACTATTCCTCATGCCAATCGCCTCAAAAAAATCTAGCAATAGTTAAACTGTTAGCTAAAGATGAGGGGTAAGGAATTACTTTATGTATTCATATAACTTTTGTAGAGGGCATTTTGGCAAAGTTTATTAAGCAAATTAAAAATACATATACCCAATACCTAGAAATTCCCATTAAAATTAAATTATGAATATAATTGGAATATGTGCAAAGAAGCTTATATAAAGATGATTGTAGCAGTATTGTTTTGGATGAATGTTAGAAATATCCTTAATGTTTATCAATAGCAGATTAGTTAAATATATTATATATTTCCATATAATGGAAATTTATCTGAATACTATCATATTTTTAATAAAAAATAACTTAGGAAAACGTTTATAATGGATATACAATAAGGCATCAAATATACTCATTGTATTTTTACAATTTCTTAAAATAGTAGATTTATATTTCCCTTCCTTTGAGCATTCTTCCAGGGCATGGCAATAGGAAAGAAAAGGAAGAAAAATATTAAAAAGAGGAACCAGGAAACTGCTCCCAAAATGTTGAGATTTCAAAAACCACAGTTTAAGAGAAGCTAGTGTAAGAGAAAGTGAAGTTGGAACAGGTACAAAGAAAATGGCAATAGACACTGAATGAAAGAAGGGTTTTGAGAAGGTAATGATTGCTAAAAGAGTATACATTTTCAGGAGTATTAGGAAAGGATTATGAAATATTTGAGAAAAGATCAGGTAACCCGAGGAATAGGTATGATAACTAACAATTTTGGAAAACTATATTTTTAAATAGGATAGTCAAGAAAGAAGTTTGTAGAACTAAGTGGAAACTTAGTTTCTACTAAGATAGTAGAAATAGGATAGGATTTCTATAAAGTTGAATAAACAAGTTTTATTTGCCTCTCTACTATACGATGGTTATTTTATAGTAGGAAAGACTCCAACATCTAAGATAATGATAAATGTTAATTAAAATATAAATTAGCATTCCAAAATACATGCATATATATTCATAAAATAGATGAAAGGGTATGATACAATTTGTTAGTGGTGGCTATCTGTGTGGCAAGATTACATGTAAATCTTATATTTACTTTTATTTTACAACTTCCATATTAATACAAATATGAAGTATACAATTTTGAAACTACAAAATTAAGAATAGCTATTAATAGGTAGTTGTTTAAATAAAATTATAAAATACTGTATGCTTTTAAATCTCAATTTTGGTGGTAGAGGGAAAATCCTATTAAAATCATTTACTTGCTAACTTAAAAAGCTGAAAACAGATGAGCGGGAGAAAATTTAGTCTTCAAATCTAGAAACCCACCTATAGTTTTTACATTCGGAGAATTAAGCTACATTTGAGTCTGTCTAATCTTGTCAAAAGATGACCTCCAGTTTTTAAGATTTTATTTTAAAAATGTCTCTAAAATGTTGAAAAAGTTTTCTCAGACATAAAAATTGCTCTTTAAATAACATTTGATAACTTGTGTATGAAAGAAGTAGGAACATAGATTTAAGGCTTAAAGGCCAAAATGTTTTGCAGAATGGCTTTTAGGATATACTCTGACCATTTGAAAATAGCTTCAAAAAATGAAACTAACCTTTGACGAAAGTGATTGTAACTTGTAACTTGATGTTTAAAGTGTCTACAGCAAAATTCAACCATTTTACATAATTGTCATGGACCAACTAAATTTCCCATAAATCTATTCAGTCCCAAATCAAATGAAAATGCTTTTATACCCAAACTGTAATGATTCTTAAAATAGAAAGTTTTTTGAGGTTATGGGGAACCACAACCTTCCAGCCACCCAAAAAGCATTCTGCAAGTAGGAATAGGCATCTATTTTGGGTGAAGTATTTTAAGTCCAATTCTCAGTGACAATGCTGAAATTATTCCTTTGGGCCTTTCTGAGGTGGTGCTAAGAAGAGCCAACATTGTGTGTGGTCTGTTTTCATAGTAGTGAAAAATGGTAGAAAAGATCTCAGAAGACAAGCAAATAATAAATCCAAATTTCATTTGTCAGTGTTTTCTGGGCAATGAAGTCTTCAAGAGATGACACAAATGGCATTACTTGGTCTTATTTTTAAATTTCAATGGGTATCACCGTGATATCATCCTTCTAAAGTCTGTAAGGGAGTACTGATTACTCATTTAAACAACTGCCTACCCAAGTTGGTTATTCTTGAATTTAGTGCATTGCTCATCATTTACCATTGCCAATGATTCTGCTGATTCTGTGTTTCTGAGTCAGTCTTCCAGTTAACTCAGGGCTCGTGCTTGAGCTGTTTCTGGAGGAGATGACTTAATGCATGGCTTCTATCACCTTTCTCTAGCAATTTGTGAAGGCAGTCAATTGGTAGAGTCCAGGGCTATAGCAGAAATACAGGCTTCTTATACTGAGCTGATGCTCTGTTATTAGGATTGAAATTTGCTTCTTGCCTCATGTGAAATATCTGGTTATAGAAATGTGTTAAAGAATGTACTGGACTACAAAGGGACACCTGTGCTCGGATATTTACTGCAGCACTATTTATAACTGCAAGGACATGAAAGCAACCTAAATGCCCCAAAACAGAGGACTGGATGAAAAAAATATGGTATATATACACGATGGAATATTACTCATCAATTAAGAATGACAAAATCGATGACTTTATGACAACATGGATGTACTTAGAAGAAATCATATTAGCAGAAACAAGTCAAAAAGAAAAAGACAGAAGTCAAATGGTTTCACTAATATGTGGGATATAGTTAAAAAAATAAACAAAACCCATGAGGAAAAGACAAAACAAGCTAAGCACCAAACTGAAGCACACAACTTTGGACAGGAAGGAAAGGGGCAGGGGGTTGGAGGGAAGGGTTTGGGGGGCGGGTAAATCCCTGAGATTACAATGATGTGAAATTTATATATAAATAAATTATTTAAAAAAAAGAATGTACTGGAGGTGGCAGAAAAAGGTAGTGCATGGTTGATGATAAAATATTAAAAAGTAATATATAATAGGTATTGTCAATTGCATATGGGGGCAGTTGTGTAAGCGTGGGCAGGGCTAATCAGCTAATCAGGTTGCCTGTTAAAAATCTGGTTTGTTGCAGTAGTTGATTCTCTAAAGCTTCAATGATTCATACCCAAGATAGAAAACATCAAAAATTATTTCAAGTTCATGTTTTCTTGTACGAAGAAAAATTGAGCTTTAGTTAGAAATTTTAAATTCTCATCTAGTGCCACTGTTAGTTATATAATATCAGACAACTCATTTATCCTTGTTGGATTTCAGTTTTTCTTATCTGGAAAGAAACATTTTGAGTAGGTGAGCTCTTCAATTTTGACTCCCAAATTAAAAATCTGGTGTTCAAAATTATGACCAATCTCTCTTGAAAGAGAGTTTTTTTGTTTTTTTTGAGACTAGGTCTCACTATTTTTGCCCGTGGAACGGCAGACTCTCATTGCCCAGGGTAGCACAGACTCAAGCAATCCCCATTCTCAGCTTCCCAGGTAATGGGGATTACAGGCGCGCACCACCACGCCCAGCTATATTTTTGGAACTAGGTCTCTCTACGGACCCCAGGCGGGACTCCAACCGCGTTCTCTAGCTCCGGCCGCTTCATAGGTTGAAGTTTACAGGCACGAGCCACCGTGTCCGGCCCTTGAAAGAGTGTTCTTAATCCCAGTAATCTCAAAGATTAAGTTGAAATGTTTTATTTATTTATTTTTAGATAATTTTCTCTTTTGCAATTAAATCTCTTCAGGTTTTTAGACTTAAATCATTTAATTTGTGAGGCATATCGAAGAGTAGACTGAAAATAAAGTGCAATTTTCCACTTAATTAAGGAGCATTGGATGAGAAATTAATTAGTAAAATTATTTTAATCAGCTTAAACACTTTCACGGATTAAATGATCTGGGACAAAACATGTTACTTCTTAGAAAACCAATTTTATTTTTTTCCAAAAACATACATTTCCTACGACTTTACAAGGCATTGTAAAGAGTTAAAGGAACAATAGTTCAGACATGACAATGTTTGAAAACATTTATTTCTATAGATGAACATGAGGATATTTTGTATATTGTTTTTATTAAGGTAACATACTGGCATTACACATGTTAAAAACTTAAATCAAGATTATTATTTCCTAGAAACAATATGATCAAACTTTGTGAAAAGATAGAAATTTAAGTACTTAGATATGATTGTTTATTCATTTAACAAATACTTATCATGTATCTATTATGAAGATTCACTATTTTCAATGTTTGGAATATATTAGAAAAAAACAGGCAATGATCTTTGTTCTCATGGATCTTGCAATTCTATTCATCTTATTAACTGTTAAGAAAAATGAGCTATTTAAAAGACTTTGAAATAATTTTTTTAGAAGCAAAAATGGATAGCTAAAGTGTAATTCCTAACTACTTCTAAAAATCATATGCTCTTTCTCCAGCTACCTGACAACTTACTAAGGTCACTCGCTCATATTTCAAATAGCCTGTGATTAGACTATATTAAATAATACAAATGATAGTAGTGTTCTCCTCTGGGTGAATTTTAGTGGGTTTTAAAATCACAAGGATATTATGTTTGAACAACTGGAGGACAGAGATACAAATATTTCCTTAACAACACAATGTTTCACAATTAATAAAAGTTAAGAAGCAGATAAACATGTAAGCAAAAAGAAACTATTGGATTTTTAATGTTATAAAGTTCTATCTGATGTAGATTAATATTTTAAAAAGTAGTCAATTTTTAGTCTGTTGAATGGCATCAAACTATTGAGACTATTTCATGTCATGCTTATTCTACTTTAGTCTTATTAGTAATGATATAATCCATGTCATATAATAGTGATCACTAACATATAATCACTTGGATTTGAACATTTTTTAAAATATTTTATTAATTTTTTTTTTTTTCAGTTGACAGAGAACTGATAAATCACTTTACTAACTTTATGGATAGCTATTTTTTCCTCCTAAAATTCTGACACACATTCTCATTTATCAGTCTTGTTTGCCAAGATCTAAGCAGCTGTACATATTTGGGAATAAAAGTGTAGCAACTTCCTTTTAAAAAAAAGTTTGGAAGTTGAAATTTCCTTAGCAAGCTCTGTAGTTCATATTGAAAATAAAATTTGATTGCTTTTTCTTTAACTCTTTTTTCACTCTCTTAGTGCCTTGGCATTTGGCCTGTTTCATGTATATTACTGTTTTCTTTCTGGGTAATATGAAAACTAGGCTTTTATATTGTTTTTGATACTCATTGTCTGAGACTTTAATTTCTTGAGGGGTATTTGTTTATGGATTGATGGTTCAGAGTTAACCATGACATTCAGGACCTGGTATTGGCATGAAATACTGTGAAAATACTTGCAAAGTCTCAGCATATTTCTTCTACCTCATAAAGATTCTATTGTGCAATGACAAAAATGTGCAATACTAAGCTGTTGCAGGGCATCACTGTTCCTCCTTAATATGAATTAAACTAGAATCTTAGAATCTCATATATTTTAACAGTATATCTTAAAATTTTAGTCCTAGTGTTTTAATGTAGTTTTTTAGTGAAAAAAAATTAGAGTCCATGATGGAATTGTGGTTTTACTTTTTCTAATATAGGTATGATTGGCAATGAGTATCTATTCATTTCTCCAAAAAAAAAAAAAAAAAGTGTGATGCAATCATTCAGGATTCTTTGACTTAGGATTTTTTTTTTCTTTTTAGAGACTAGGTCTTGCTATGCAGTTGCCCAGGGTTATTTTGAACCCACAGATCAAGTGATTTTTGGCCTAAGCCTTCCAGGTAGCTGGGATTACAGGTACGCACCACCACACCTGGCTAGGATTTTTGTAATTAATGATTTTTTCTTCTCATGGCAGTCAAGGCTAGCTAGAATTTGTTCTAATTTCTGCTCTTAACTTTGATCATATAATTGGAATGTACAAATGGCTTTAAATTGACATAGGACCCCATGAAATACTTGAGCATATGAATTCTGTGAACCTAGGAAAATCGTTAAGGATCCAAGTTTTTTGAGACTACTGTGATTCTTTTTGCTTTTTGGAAATTTTCATGAATTAGGAAACTCTCAGTTAGCCAAAAATAATCCAACTACATACTCTTAAGTCCACATGGAACATTCTTGAGGTTAGAGCACATGTTGAGCTACAGAACAATGCATTCAGCGAGGTTGAAGTCATATCAAGCATCTTCTTGACGACGACGGTATCAAACCACAAGTCGTAAGTGGAAATGCCTCAAATATATGGAGAACAAGTATAATGCTACTAAATAATTCTGAGATTAATATCAAAGGCTAAATAAAAAAGTAACTGGAGATAAGCAAAAATGAAGACACAAGATACCCTAACTTAATGAACCAGCAAAAAAGTTCTAAGTGAAAAGTATATATTGATGCAGGCCTACATAATGGAACAAGAAGTCTATCCTTTCACCTTAGGGAACTAGAAAAAGAGAAAGAAATGTACCCATAAGTTACTAGAAAGCCACATTAAAAATTAGAGTTGAAATAAGTGAAATAGAAATCAAGAAATAAGCGTAAAAGATCGGTGAAGTCAAAGCTAATCTCTGAAAAGAAACAAAATTAGAAAACCAGCTTACTAGCTAGAATTAGTAAGAAAAAAAAGTGGAGAAAACACTACTAGAATCAGAGACAAAAGAGACCCCACAATAGATATCATGAAAATGTGGAGTATCATAAAACTATGGTGAACATTATGCCAATAAAATGGATAGCAATATTTACACAAATTTTTAGAAGCATATATCAAATAAAGGAAGAAAAATTCTCTCTGATAATTGGCTCATTTTACAATTGCATTAATTAGGAAAGAAGTGCTATTTTGCCTTTGCTCCAATCAAGTTGAGTCTCAATGAATTTTCATCTCCATCATTGAGATCAGCTTTAAAATACCTCACAAAGTGGAGATGGGGCACAAAGGACTATGGTGGAGGACTGGGGAGGCCGTGGTGGTGAGTGTGCTATGGTGATATATATCTGAAGGTAACTCTATGCCTCTGAATCACAGTGTTATCAATAATGTTATCTAATAAAAACAAATATAAATAAATAAACAAGTAAAATATTTAAAAAAATGACTATGGCTTTCATAGGGTAATGTGACTATCGAACGATATCTAATTGACATTCATCATTTATGGTTTACAAAGGATTAGCAATGGTGATAATTACATTCAGTAGAGTGCACTGGTTATTAGTTAAACTGACCTTGGTTATTATAGAGAGATGGGGTAAAAAGCATTTATTTTTGCACAATAAACAGAAAAACTCCTGGTTAGCTGAAAGCTGGTTCTTTTTTTTTATTTTTTTTATTTTTTTTTAAATTTTTTTATAATCAAATAGTTTATATATATATATATATATATATACACATTTCATATCTTTGTAATACCGGGATTCACCCCCCCACCCTCCCTGACCATTCCCCCTCTGTCCCGCCCCCCCACCCCGAGTTGTAACCATTTGGTGTCTGTCTTTATCTTTTTAACACACAAAAAAAACAAAACAAAAAAAAAAAATGAAAGCTGGTTCTTAATAAACAGTTTTTAAGATGGATTTCAGGCACAAAGGCAACTCCTTTGTGTATTCTGAGCATCCCTTTGCAGTGGTAAGGATTTCATTTTTTGCAGTACACGGATGAACTCTGTATTCTCCTTGGAATCTTCTGACTTACACTGTGAACAGGAATTCTTCAGGAAAAAGATCTGGGGCAGCGGAGTAGTTGAGTGATCCAAGGCCGGATGTTATAATGGCAGAGTCTGGAGTAGGGAGGCTGATTGTCTCCAGATAGGAGACAATCAGACAAAAAAATCAGAGAAATTCAGGCAAAAATAAGGGGGAAATGCAGAACAAATCAGGAAGCAGGAAGAATAGGTTTTGAGGTTATCAGGCCAGGAAGTGAAAGCACTGGAGAGCTTGAACAGATAGGACTAGGAAAAGCAGTGCACACCTGAAAAGGAGCCAGGGTCTTGTCTCGATGTTGCATTCAAAGCAAATGATTTCTACTAAGAGCAGCTGTTTTAACTTGAACATGAAGAAAAATACTTGGAAGGCTTGTTAAAACATAGATGAAAACTTCCACTCCCCACCCCACTCCAGCATTTCTAACTTAATAGAGCTGACTTAGAACCCGAGGATCTGCATTTCTAGCAATGTATTAGGTAACAATTATTTTCCTTATTTGAGAACTACTAACACAGACAGCGTGTTCAAGAGAGGACTTGAAGAATTCTACAGGGATTTTGAGGGTACTAAATCCTGCCTGGCATTGGTCAAATGTCCACGTTGACAGAAGGGAAGCAATACCTACCTTGACTGTGTGATATGAAAATGAACTGATAACAAATGTCAAGATCAACATACTGTATGGTTCATATTAAGAATTCAAAACATGGTCACTATACAGTGGGAAGAGGGGTGCTATTAGAGGATGCAAACAGGAGGAATCTATTGATGAGTTAGTCTCCTCTGGAAGTACTTGTGTTTCAAGAAAGAGCATCTTGATAATCTTTTCAGGCATCATTTCATTTCTGCAAAGCTTTATAATTTCTAAAAATTATTTTGGCTAGATACATCTTCTACAGACTATTATTTCTATAGTGCTTGAACCCCTAACCAAAGAGTTCAGATATTTGCTGTTATATGAAAGCAGAACCGAAAGAAATGATATTGAATGACAATTTTTCCTGTTAAGTCAGTGCAGGAAAAGTGTATTTTCCAGGTAGGGCTGAAGTTAATATTGCATTTGTTTCTTGAAGATGTCTTTTTTTCATTATTTTATTATGAGACTGATCTTTTATTAAGTCTAGCATTTATAGTCCTAGTCTTGTGATTGCTACATAAGATTTGATTCCAAAATATATGCACGAAAGGATGATGCTTTTAATACAAACACATGTTTTATTATTTTTTTAAAATAAACTATTTATAAAGAATGATTTTTCCTGTCTGCTCATCCCTCTAAGCCTCAAAGTTCACATCAAGACTAGGAACTTGTTATCAACAACTTGGTTCAAAGAGATTCTTTCCATTGTTCTGAATGACAACTGAAACAAGTTAGAGGTTTTTATGATTAAAGAACATGCACTCTTCAGCAACAGTGCTAACCGAATTAGTCTGTTTTACTTTAAAAAGTGTTTTCAATGCCAGACATTTTGCCTGAGAAACATTTTCTGAAATCATAGACCATAGTTTTATAAAGTTCCAGATGTTCTCTGATTTTACTATAATTAGGAAGAAGAGTAAATATGAATACCTGAAAGACACTGGGCTTTTCATGACCAATAATAAATATCAACACAAAACTAAAACTTTAAGTCCTGAAATGTTCCAATTTGTTCTTTAGATATATTTTTAAGTTCCCGTTTACCATGGATTTTTTAAGTACAAGTTATTTTCATGAAGACACAATTCATTTATTCAACAAACATTTATTAACTTTGGTTGTCTAGACTCTGTTGTTCTAAGTTGGGCTTTTACATTTTGTCTATGTAAGAACACTAACCAAATTTTAAAATATGTTCATTCATTTCCTTATTCCACAATTGCTTGTGGATAATTTTTCTTAAGCCAAAATTTTTCTGATCCTAGAAATTTTTTGATAGACTTGCAAAGATAAATGATTACTGGTTCTTGCTTTTAGAAGTTTTTGATGTAAGAGGGAGAGGATCCTAGAATCATTAATTAATTAATTAATTAAACATTTTATGAGCATCTATCCTGGGTTGACAACGATTTTTAAACTGGAAGAAGGAGCATAAGCCAATTGGATAAGGATTTGCCCTCAGGAAACTCTAATATTCTAAGGGAAAAAGCAAAGCATAAGCAAGTACACCAAGTCAACAAATAGTATTTATTATATGTGGAATAATGGGATATGTAATCTAGAGTAGTTGATGGAAGAGTTACTTTCTGTAACATGATGAGACGCTCTTCTAGAAATGACATTAATCAGAGACCGGAAGAATGACCAAGAGAACATCACATGGGAGGTAGAAGTTATAGAGATCAACAACCAGGAATTCAGGGTATTTGAGGGCTGCTTTCTCAGAGATTTGGAGAAGACTTAGCAGTTGGGGGTGAGAGAGGTTGGAAAGGCAGGAGAGACCTATTGTTCAGGGCCCTACAGGCCACATAAGGCTTAATGCTTCATTTTTAAGGCAGGGTGGAAGAAAGGGAGATAAATTAGGAGAGTATTGCAATCAGTTGGAAAAACTGTATGAGGTGGTGGTCATAAAGAAAGTGAAGTGTGATCGATTGACATGGGTGGTCATAAAGAAAGTGAAGTGTGAATTTAAGATATGCTTTGAAAGTGGGACCAGTGGGCTTGCTGATGGAGAGAATGTAAATTGATATATGCAGGTGAGTTATAGATGCTGTGCTAAATGGCCCAAATGAAAACAGCAAATCCTCAGCGTGGAGAAAGGCATGAAAGATGATGGTGCAATTGATCTCAGTCCTAAGATGAGCTTGTGTTCACAGGCTACTGTGGGGGTTGTGGAGTAAGGCAGAGGAAGGGTAAGTGGGTAGATGCATGGGCATGAGAGGAAGCACAGAGGAGGAATGGATGGAAGCAGATATCAAAAGGACCAGAGCAGGTCACACTTTCGAGTTTAGGTGTTCTCTGGTGTTCATTCATTATGGAAGAAGAGTAGAATAATTGAGGCTGTGATTGCTTGAGATAAAGTGATGAGAATCGTAGTGTGGGGGAAAGTACAGTAAATGTCATCTGTAGTAGAAAATCTTTTAAACTCATATTTAATCATCAATCAGTTTTAAGTGGCATTTATTTAAATATGCTTGAATGTTTGTAACATGTACATTTTAAGTTCACTAAGACACTGATGTTCTCTAAACATATTGTCTTTTAATTATGAATAATGTTTACCCTGACAATAAAATCAATATCATTATTTATGGAAGTAATATTGATAGTACAAGGAGGGTATAGATCATTTGTAAATGATTTAAAATATCTTTCTTCATACTTTACTCTCAAGTTTTAATCCTTCAAGAAGAATGATAATAAAACATTAACAATGACTTGTTCAGAATGTATTTCATTTTCTGTTTTCCCTGTGCTCCCTAGGCATGATTCTGATCATTAAAATGAACACATTGGTCTGGGATCTTCAAATTGTGTGACTAATCTTTAATTTTATTAAGACTTTTATTTGGAGAGCACAAGAGGCTTCTCCCACCCTTAAATTTAAGTCTGTTTTTGTAAGATGAAAGTTTTTCAATGGAGAATTTTTGGAGCAATTGTAAGTGAAAATGGGATTATAGCATAAGTTGTTTTGAAACTATTATGAGTTAAAAGTGTTTTGTACCACAAAAGCTACAATCATGTTCTTTTCAGCATGACCAGCATGTCAAGCACTTTCAAGGTAATGAATACATTCTAGAAGATTGTCTGTATTTTTTTTTCCACACTTTAAATAGCATGAAGATGGTTGAAACAATTTGCTGTGGCATCAAAGGCATTGTGATGGGAGGTGCCCTTGCAATTCTGGGGCAGAATTTAACTTTGGCAGAGAGTGGGTATTTTAATGAGTACTAGCCTACATTTTTCTTGGCATTAGGTCTATGCAGGGCCATATTTCTCCCCTTTTGGAAAAGGATACAAAATTTTAAAATATGACTAGAATGGTTAACCAAAATGAATGTTCATTGCAGCTAGGTATTTAAAAGAACATCAGGTAGCACTTTGTGAAAGATTTACTGACTTGTTGCTACTGTGTGATGGTTATTTAAGTGAGAGGAACAATTTAACAATATGAGTAAATTTTTCTCAGGCTTTGCTATGCATAACAAGGCAAAAGTCAGGAAAATATTATATAGAGAAAGACTTATGGAAGATATCAGCAATTTGACTTGCTGGTATTTTCATCTATTACTCTTGAAATAAGAATAGTAACTATTGTTTAACAGGTAAATATTTGAGTTACTGAGATGATCTGTGAAGTAGCTTGATTGATTCCATAATCCTACCAGATACAATTTTTATATGATGCAAAGTAGTTGAAGGAAATAGGTTTAGTGTTCTACCCAAGTAAAGATTTGATCATAAAGTTGAGAAAAACAATTGATAGTTTAATTTTTCCTTAATTTTATTTTGAAGAGAAAATGGATGAATGTATTTTTTCAGAGAAACAACTGTCTCTCAGTACATGTTGCATGGGAATGAGGGACAAAATTCTGTGTGTGATTATGGATTTAATTGTACAAAATCTTCTAACATTTAGGGAATTTTTATTGTCTTTTTGTGAAGCATCATACTTTCACACACTCTTTATATATTCAGCCTTATTGTGTGCTGACATTTGGTATCACTTTTCAAATTAGTTTAAGATGCAATTTTAAAACATGGTCTTGATTATTAATCATAATTTAGTTGAGAAATTTTGTTAACCCAACTTATAAAGGGGAGAAGTCCCAACACAGAACTGAAAAGGCACAGGCACATTTTATACTATGTGACTTAAGGATCTAAGTTAAGACTGCAACAGGGAGAAAAATCACCTTTATCATGATTAAAGTAAAGACATTTTAGACCATATTTGGTCCATTTAACTTAAAGAATGTAGGTATTATTTGAAGCATAAACATCACATTTCATTTGGGGTGTAATGAGTTACATGGTGTAGCTTATTGTGATGGGGACCTCCCTTAGATAGGATAGCAAACAAGGCAAATAAACAAATATTTTATTGGGCATCTCTCATGTGTCTAGATTGCATTTAAGTGCATGGAGAAGAAACTACCATGAAAATAGTAATTTAAGATACCATTAAATTCTTTTTTTTTCATAAGATACTAGGTCAAGGTCATTTTCTCTTATAAACAGAAGGTAATACAAGCAGAATGTGACTAGTGAACTCAGGGTGAACAAATGCCTAAGGTCTTAGAGGTAAAAGGGGTCACATCTGATTGAAGTGAGAAGGATGGGATGGTATTGCAAATGCGATCTGGAAGATTGGAATGATTTTCATTATCAGGAAGATTGTATTTCATAAGAATGGTACATATGTCATATGACAAAGATTTAAAAGTCTGGGGCATAGTGTGAAAGAAAGAGCAGTTCAGTATGGCTGAGAAAGTTTTCTGTAGACAGCAGAGTGAGCCCGTGTCCCAGGCTCACCTGGGACAGAGGGCTGGGTCTCTAGAAAACTGACTTAGAAGACAGATGGGTCCAAATTCTCAATCAATAAGGTCATGAATGATTTCTTGAGTGAAAAAGTAATAGCATCAGAGATTATTTCACATGGATAAAATTTCCAATAGTATCAAGGAGAAAATTCTTAAAAAAATATTGATGACAGGAAGACCACGTTGATTTCTGCAATAATCTAGGTGAGAAGGAGCAGGGATTCAACGGTGGTAGGAGGATGGAAACATTGGTAGGGATCAGCAGTCTTAATAAATTTGATTATGGGTCTTTAGAACTTGCAAATATAACTTCTTTTCCTTTCATATCAAGAATTTGTCTTTTCCTCTAATAAACATATTTCTATAAAAATATCATTCCTGAGTAGAAATAGATTCCTTATGAAATAATTGGAGTCTGCCTCCACTTTGTGAATAAAGCTTAGAGAAAATGTGCTATTACTTATCAACATAGTTTGTGCTTTGGTGGCTATTCAGCAAAAAGCAATAATAATGCCAGTCTTGTGGTTAATTTACCTAATCCATATTTTTTTGGTGCTGTTCATCCTGTTGGTTTACTAGTAAATAAGGTAGCTTTCAATTTGTTTTCTTTGTAATTTCTCAATAATTGCAATTTTTCTCCTCCTTAAAAAAATTTGATCCACATGATATTAAGAAGGATTTCACATGTAGATGGGAGTCACAGTATTCAATTTATACTGAACACATCAAAAAAATCAAGAAAAGTGAATGAAATAAAATATTTCTTTAAATTACAAAAGCTTTCTCAGCAAGATAAAATCACTGGAAGTAAGAACTCACAAGGAAGTTCAGTTTTCTTTGACCTTTACCAATCCGTTAGATGTAACTGTCATATATCCTAATCTAAGATGCACATTGCACTTCTCTATAATTTTTTTATTGAATTTTTTTAGTTCATATACATATAATTATATATTAAAACTTTCTGTCTAGAATGGTAAATATTGGTTATTAGTAAATAATATCATTTTTCAAAATATACCTTGACATTTATTCTGGAGTACATACTACAGTTTACTTCATAATAAAACCTCAGGTAGCACAAACTGTTGTGAAATTGTTAAAATGTCCATTGCAATAAAGAAATGGTTTTTGATTGACAGATTTCACACAAAAATAAAGTGTCTATAAATCAGAATAGTATTTTTAATTTTTTTAGAAGTACAGTAACTACTTTAATGGCTATGTGTTTGTGTGTGTGTGTGTATATATATATATATATACAATTATAATGTTAGGTCTTTGAAATTATACTGCCTATATGGCACATTTTCCAGTTTTTGCTTTACCATTGAAGGAATGGGAAAACCCTGGGATACACAATAATGCAATACATATATATCTATATATACAAAATAAAAAAATAAATTAATAAAAAAGTAAAAATGTGAGGAGGGTGGGGAATAGGGGTACAATGCAACCATGTAAACATGACCAATATTACACAATAATTACAAAATAAAAAATTTTAAAAAAAGAAAAGCTTTTCAGAGAAAGCTGAAATTAGCAATATATGAATGAGCATGCTCTCTCATTTCTATTCCCGATATTTTAACCTTCTTGTCCCTGCAGAAATTGGGGACAGACCTTACCCCCCAAACACAGACTAGTTCATAGTAAACATAATATCTCCAAAACCAAGACTTCTCATACCATTTGACTTTGAGTCACCTTCCTCCATCGATAGGAGTTATAATTGCTTCTCAGTTAATTTCCCTGAGCTTTCACTATACACACAGTGACAGTTAAAAGACATTTTGTGTTTATTTGGACTCTCATTCTTGAGAAGTTCAGAAGTTGAGAAGTTCAGAGGTTCAGTCTGTTTCCTCATGTGTCCTGACTGTGAACAAGAAACTTTGTGGACTGGTGATGCCATTTCCATAGTATTTTTCTGCACAAATGAAAATAAGGAATTTCCTAGATTCCAAGATATTATTGATTTTAAGATATATCTGCAATTCAACTTTGTATTACATACATGCAACAATTTTATTATAAGCTTGTTGCAATATTCATTTATTATTTTAAAAAATCTACTTTGTCACTGCCGTAGTCTACTCATTCTTCCATAATTGATGCCAGTTCATTTTTCAGAAGGTTAGCATATTATTGGGAAGTTTATCAAAGCATAATATTTGCTAAATATATAAAGTATTGACTTAATAGACTACTACTTTGACCCATCATATATGTCATTTAAATTGCTTCTGCAGCAACCACTCACAATTCAGAATGGACATAGAATGTTTCCAATTGATGGAGGAATGATTAAGAATCCAAATATTTCAAAGTAATTAAAAGGATACAAGTTCATCTGACCATCTCTCTAGTTTGGTTAACTATTCTAGTTTGTTTAGGATTGAGGCTTTCCCCAGGACTTGGGACTTTAGTGCAAACATGGGAAAATCCTGGATAATCTGGGACAGTTGGTTAGCCTACATATCTCCATACTGCTTTCTGCCTTTGTGAGAAGCCTGGAGGTCAGGAAAATATAGAAGTGTTGAAGTAAAATTAATGTGAGTTTCTGTTACTGAAATAATTTGGGAACTGAGAACAGTACACATACAATTAGTTTTTTTCTTTAAATTATTTTGTGAAGGGAATGGAGAGTGGGGATGTATACTACAGCTTATTTTGCCCAGATGGAACTGGGCACTATATGGAAGCTCACAGTTGAATCCGCCTCACAGATGTTTGTAGAAAGCAAGGGAAACCATGAATGGTCTAGTTAAAAGGGGAGTGGAATAGACAGAAAACATGTTTGCAAGCATGATGATAAGAAATTTTGAAATATTTATTTCTACAGGTCGAATGGTAGAACACAACTTTTTCAAGGGGTGTGTTATTTAAGATTCTCCAGAGAGAATGAATTAATATAAAAATATCTCTCACTCTCTGATTTTATTTTCAGGAATTGGTTCATGTGACTGGGGATTCTAAAATCTCTACAGGTTTTAGATCAGGCCAGCAGGCTGAAACTCAAAGTAGGGAGTCTATATTTCACTTTTGAGGCAAAATTGTTTCTTTTCTGGGAAACCTCACTCTGTTCTTACCACTTGGAAGTGATTACATTAGGTTCACTCACTTATTGAGGGTGATCTGCTTTACTCAAAGCCTGATTTAAATCTTAATCATATTTGCAAAATGTTTACACAGCAATGTGGCTTAAACAACAAACTAGCACAACCCATCTGAGTGGATACATACACCATCACAAGCAACAATCTCAAAGACTCATTGAAGGGAAAACTGATCATAAGAACTGAGACATGGGCCTTTCTGGAAGGACTACCTGTTACAGAGTCTTGCTGGGTTCCTATAAGGAGCAGAACGGAGGTCAGAGGGACAACCTGCCTTATACCTGAGGTACCACCTAATGGAGTTGACATATGGTATCACCTGTACTGAGAAAACAGATGACAAATAAGTCAGTAGCTGGGTCTTCTGTGGACATGCAATTATCTGTGCTCTCCATACACTGAATGTGTATCCAGTTTCTCACAGAATTATTCCCTGTTCTTCCTTTTGTGTGGAAATGAGCAGCAGGACTACAATGGAGGAAGGAAAAAATGTTTTTATGCATGTGATCAGATTGGAGATTGTGATAATAACCTTGAGTTAGTTTTTCAAACCACTGGACCCTTCCTTCCTTGGGGAGGTCTTGATCCAGGGAGTCTTGCTTTTATGTCTCCTTTATTTCATCTATCTCTTTCTCTTAAATAAATAAATTTGCCTCTTTCAACTTAAAGCAAAACAAAACAAACTACTGATGGAACCGCATTTACTTGAAAGCATCTAGAAACTTATGAATTAATTTACATTTTTGCTACTAACAAAAATTGGATCTTGGAAATTCAGTTAATTTCAAATAGAGAATTTATAAAAGAAACCCACAATCTTTCATTTTTATATTCCTTGTGCTTTGCTGATTTTTAATCATCAAAACTAGATTTTTTACACTCAATTTTTTGATACCTATTGCTGGAAATAAAACAGTTTATTTTGAAATTCAGCCAGAAATTTTAACAAATCTTCTAATTTGGATAAGAATTCTGCCAATGAATAGTTTCCAAACTTGACTGAATTTTAGAATCACCTGGGGACACTTTTCAAAATCTTTAGATGTTGGGTCTCTTCCCTGGTTGCTCCATAAATCTGATTTAATTCACCTGAGGTGGTGGCATCTATTATTTTTCATTGCATTGATAGAGTCAGGCACTATAATATTTTAGTTCAAGTTTGACTCATGCTGCACATTTTACTGTTTAAATTTTTTTATTGAGCTTATATATAAAATATATGTATTGTGTATATATATATGCAATATGCCATATATATATATATATATATATATATATATATATATATATATATATATATATATATATATATTGCATTTCAGTAGTATAGGATTTCCCCTTCAGGTTTTTTTTTTTTCTAGAAATCTGAGTCTAAATAAAAATTCAACTGAGACAGTTTCTAAAAATAATATAAAAATAAATGAGTCAAATGTGTATAGAATTTACTATCTGCAGATTTGCATAATAACAGCACCACCACTGAAGACATTGAAAAGTCCTAGTTTTAATGTTATGATGGTAATTATTGTAATCAAACTTTTCTCTCAAACATTAATCTGAGACTGTAAATTAATTTGCAATCAGGGCAAAAAGAAAAGTTAAAGTAAAAATATGACATTGTAAATGTATTTTATTTTTTATGTATCATTTCAGTTAATCTAAACAAATCAAACTTATTTTAATATTTATTAAATGCTTAAAAGTATATGCTATATGTTATTAGTTTAAGAGAAAATCTTAGATGTTGTATATAGTTTTTAACTATGAAGCGTTTTAAGCTTATGCACCCTTTTCTAAATATATTTATATTTTGTAGGCAGTACAGTATGACATAATTGAAGTATAAACTTGCTAGTGGAACAGATCTCCTTTCACATCTTAAGTTTTTAACCATTTGCAAACTCAAATTCCCCATTCCTTGACTTTCCTCTTGAGTAAAACTCAATTGATAATAACAATCTTTTAGAATTAAAAGTAATGCAAAAACAGTACCCTCTTGCAGAGATGGCCACCACCAGATACTCATAAATCAATGATCGTGCCTACCACACTAAGCTTTGAGCTATTCTATTGAAACTCATTTCAAATCTGACATGCTATGCCTTCATCCTCTGAGGGAATTTTGACTTTTTGAACAAAGTTATTTGTAAGACATTCTAGTAAGTGGGGCAATAGGGGTCATCAGAGGTTATTTTTTTAATTAAAAAATGCAATTATAGCTATCATGACACATCACTGGAAATATTTCAGTATGTCTCTTATAAACATTACAACCATATTATTGGATAATAAAATCATCACTCTTCAAAAATTTAGTCAATGCCTATTCATAATCATATTCAAGTTACCCTGGTTGGAACTTCAGATGTTCTTCACAGGTGAATTGTGCAAACTAGGTGAATTGTGCAAATTCTATCCAGCTCAACGTTGGCCAATATGCTCTGTCAGGTTCTTTGTCTAAAAGTATCTTTATCTTGATGCTGAATTGTTGAATAGCATGCATTATTATGCTGTGAAAGTCTACATTTTATATTTATTGATTTTATGGGAAAAGGGGTGTCATTTAGTTTGTTTCTCTCTGTCCTGTCTTTCCTGTAGTCAGGAATGACATGTAAAGATTTGTTTAGGATTTAGGTTAAATACTTTTAATGGGATTTGGTAATATTACCTACTTCATGTATCATTCTAAATCATATCTCAAATCATCTTTTTGAAACATTTACAGGACAATTTATAGTAGTTTCTGACCTGTAAAAGTGTAATTTTTCTAACATGTAGGCTTTATTTCAAAAGCATAGACAAAAGAAAAATAACCCATAATTCATCAAGAACTTAAAAAAAAATTCACCTCTAAAACTGGAACTCTTTTCTAAATTCTGCACTTGTTTCCCTTCCTTCCTTCCTTCCTTCCTTCCTTCCTTCCTTCCTTCCTTCCTTCCTTCCTTCCTTCCTTCCTTCCTT
>PVHY01015915.1:0-34968 GCA_004024945.1 Uropsilus gracilis
AAAAAAATGTGGTACATATACACGATGGAATACTACGCATCCATCAAGGAGGACAAACACATGTCATTCGCAGCGACCTGGATGGAGCTGGAAAAACTCATATTGGCGGAAATAAGCCAAAAAGAAAAAGAGAAGTACAGGATGGTGTCACTTATATGATGGATATAGGGAAAATCAAACAAAAAAATAAAAAAATGAAAACACACACACACACACACAAAAAAACAAAAACCATGGACACACCTAAAAGAAATCACATTAGCAGAAACAAGTTAAAAAGATAAAGACAGACACCAAATGGTTACAACTCGGGGTGAGTGGGCGGGACAGAGGGGGAATGGTCAGGGAGGGTGGGGGGGTGAATCCCGGTATTACAAAGATATGAAATGTATATATATATAAACTATTTGATTATAAAAAAATTAAAAAAATAAAAATTAAAAAAAAACATGTTAAACTGGATTACTTAATCAAACTTAAAAAGCTTTTTCAAAAGATACTGTTAAGAAATGCAAAAGTAGGTCATACACTAGAAGAAAATATTTGCAAATTATATATACCCAGCAAAAGACTTGTAGTAAAATATATAAAGAACTCTAAAAACTTAATAGTAGTAGAGAAAAACCAAAACAATAAATAAAATAATTACATGAAAGGACAAAGATTTAAGTACACCGTGGAAAAAATATATATATACATGTAGCAAATGAGAAGATAGAGGTTCACTAGTTTCATTAGAAAAATACAAATTGAAACTATAAGTAAATACCAACATATACCTACTACAATGACTAAAGTTAAAAAAATATATATCTGATCATAACAAGTGCTGGGGAGAATGTGTAGGAATGCAATTCTCTTACACTGTTGGTATACAGTATTCACAATCACTTAAGAAAATTGCTTGGCTGCATTTTAGAATGATATACCTACCATATGACCCAGTCATTCCACTTGTAGATTTAATCAAGAAAAATGAAAGTGTGTGTGCATGTAAAGATTTACACATGCTTCAACCACTCATAGTAGCCAACACTGTTCATAATATCCGTAAGCAGTTCAAATGTTCAACGCAAGTGAAAAGATAAGTAAACCATGGAATAAGCTATCCCAGTTGTTTGAATTCCCATATAAACTTTAGAAGCAACTGTCAATTGCTGATTTAAAAGCCTGCTGTGATTTTTTATTGGGATTATGCTGTATATATTGATCCACTTGGGGAGAATTAACACTTTAACAATCCTGACTTTTATGATTGAAGAACAACATACATGCAATGGAATGATACTCAGCAATAAAAATGGAAAGCTGTTGATACAAACAAGAACATGAGCATATGTGAAAATATTTATACAGAGTCAAAGGCAGAAGAAAAATAGTTACTATATGGTTCTACTGATACGAAATTCTAGAAAATGCACACTAGTCTATAGTGCTAGCAAATCAATGATTGTCTGGGAGTTATTGGCATGCGTAAAAAAAGGAGAGAAAGAAACTTTGGGTGGGGGTAATGGATATATTTATTATCTTTATTGTGGTGATAGTTTCATTGTCAAAGTCATCAAATCATATATACATTAATACGTGTATAATTAGTTACATATCAATTATAATTAATAAAGCTATAGGATATAAAATTAAGATAACTTTGCCTCAATGCCACAGTGAACATACTTGTAAAGTACTGATTTCCTAAACAAAAATCAGTGTTCTTACTTTGCAGTCAAACTGCACAGTAGGCAAAATTCATTATGGAAAAAGAGAGTAAATAATGACTCTCAGACCCTCTAATCCAGAAAATTGTTAATAAAAATAAAAGGGGTCATTCAGGCTGCATGTTAACATACTAGACACTACAATATCTAGATACTGCAGTAACTAGTATCACCTTCCTATAGAGCAGATTTCAGGTATAGGCTGAAAGAAAAGAGGTGTTATTGGATGATTAAATTAAGGCAGGGCTACTTGGTACTAAGTTTTTCAATAGTTAAAATTAGGGTTTTTTTCAGACATTAATTTAAGAAGATATTGCAATTATTCAAGAAAGTGGAAGAAAAAAGAAGCCGTGTGGCTGCCACATGGTTCAGTGATAATCACAACCAGTCTATGATTCCCTTAAATAATCTGATAAAACATATGAAGGGAGAAAAAAGGAGGACTTGTGAAAAGTGTATAGGATAAGATGAAGTTGACAAAGATATTATGGGGCAGAGAAAGAAATCAAGAGCACATTTTTTACATTATAAAACTAACTTAGAGACACTTGGGTAGGTGGCTTATACTCATGTAAAATAACAGCTAATCCATCAACATAATTTTTTAAGTACTCAATAGTGATTTATAGTTAAAACTTAGTGAACTCAAACACTGCAACTGGAACTGCTTAAATTTTTCTGACTTCTGAAATGTAATTAAATTGGTACACACAGAGAATTAGCAACAGTATCGTGTATCATGAGCCTTTAGAGAACGATGTGTTACCCAGTGAATTAATATATCTAGGTAGTAAATCACATTCATGTCTGACATGCTAGATAAGCATATCTCACTCAACCAGAGAGTTCAGAAAACATCAGCTGGAAATGATTTGCAAAATACAAACGGGAAAACATAATCACTACCAAAAGAAAGGAGAAAGTAAAGAGGGAATAAAGGAAAAGGGAGGGCAGGAGAAGAGGAAGGGAACAAGATGAAGTTATGTAGGATTTTAAAGGAAATTTTTAGCTTAGAAAACAAGGAGCCTTTCTACTGTGAAAGAACCACCCCACCCAAACATTCTGTAATCACACACCACCCTTCTCTCATCTTCTCCTACTCCTCTTCCTTCCCTTCCCCTGTGTCTTTCCCTCCCTCTGCCAGTGCCCTTTCAAACACACACATACACACACACACACGCACACACACACAAACACACACACACACTAAAATTCACAATTTCTAGATTGGTTAAGTATCTACTTTTCTATTATCTACATAATAAAGCAACATTCATATCAATTTGTAGATGGTATAGCAATAAATGTTTAGGGAAGGGAGTAGGAAGATGAGAAGAAATATATATTGCACTGATATTACGATTGGGAACAAGATGAGAAAGTCCACTCTTAAGATTTCTACTCAATATAAACTAGAAGTCCTAGCCAGAGTGGTTGGGTAAGAAAAACCAAAATAAAAGACACACAATTTGGATGGAAAAAAGTAAAGTTATCTCTTCAAAAGATATGATCTTATATTGAGAAAATCCTAGACTCCACAAAGAAAAGCTGTTAGAACTAATAAGTAAACTCAGTATAATTGCAGGATACAAAATTAGTTACATTTCTATTCACTAATAATGAACTATGTGAAAAAGAAATTAGAAAGCCATCTCATTTACAGTACATCCAAAACAATAAAATATTTAGGAATAAATTTAACCAAGGAAGCAAAATAATTGTTTAATGAAAACATTAAGACAATAAAGACATTAGATGCACAAATAAAGAGATAGGTATTTCAGAATACATCTACAAATGCTAAAAAAAAAAAAGAACGAAAACATAAACAGCTGGGACTACATCAAACTAAAAGGCTTTCTGCACAGCAAAAGAGACAATAGCCAAAACAAAAAGAAACCCAACTGAATGGGGAAAAAAATCTGCCTACACACAAGTGATAAAGACCTAATAACAAAGATCTACAAAGAACTCATACAACTCAACAAAAATAAGACAAAAATCCCACAAAGTACTCATATAACTCAACAAAAATAAGACAAAGATCCACAAAGAACTCATACAACTCAACAAAAATAAGACAAAAAACTGGGGAGAAGATCTAAAAAGACACTTCTCCAGAGAGGAAATACAAATGGTCAATAGGCATATGAAAAAATGCCCAACATCTCTAATAATCAAGGAAATGCAAATCAAAAACCATAGTAAGATACCATCTTACACCAATAAGAATGGCCCATATCAAAAAAAATGGGCAATAGCAAGTGTTGGCTTGGATGTAGAGAGAAAGGGACATTTCTTCACAGTCAGTGGGGTTTCAAACTGGTCCAAACACTATGGGAAGCTATGTGGAGGACCCTCAAACTACTGAAAATCAAACTCTAATTTGATGCAGCAATCCCACTGCTAGGAATCTACCCAGTGGTTAAAAAATTCTAATCCAAAAAGACACATGTACCTGAATGTGTATTGCAGTACTACTTACAATAGCCAGGATATGGAAACAACCCAAATGTCCCAAAATAGATGAATGGTATATGCACATAATGGAATATTATTTATCAATTAAAAAAGACAAACATGTCATTTGTGGCATCATGGATAAAGTTAGAAGGAATCATGCTAGCAGAAATAAGTCAGAAAGAAAAAGAGAAATAATGGATGGTCTCACTTATATGAGGGATAAAGGGAAAACAACCAAACAGACAAGAAAAATTTAAATCTAAATGCTCAGCAAATTTGAAACATGGGAGCCAGTGGGGAGGGGGAGGGAGTGGGAGCAGCACAAAAGACTAAGACGATGGTTCAAAGGTGATAAGGTGGTGGGAGAACCCCAGTGTAGACAATATAAAATAAAGCAAATTAATAATAAATAAAAAGGGAAAGGTAGTCTGTGTCCTTAGATTATAAGAATAAATGTCAAAATGTCCATACTATCCAGCCATCTACATAATGAATGCAATATCTATCAAAATGTAGTGGCATTTTTCACAGAAATAGAAAAAAATCTTAAAACTTCATATGGAACCATAAAAGACACTAACTAACCAAGACAATCTTGAAAAAGAAGAACAAAGAAGCATTACAACATCTATTTCAAACTATGTAACAAAGCTATAGAAATTAAAATAGTATAAGTGGCATAAAAACTAAGACCAACAGAACAGAACAGAGGGTCCAGAAATAAATGCAAGCATATAAGGTCAACTAAGCTTTGACAAGGGTAGCTAAGAACATACAAGGAAAAAAAGATAGTGTTTTCAATAAAGGCTTTTGGGAAAACTGGATATCTGCATGCAAAAGAATGAACCTGGACCCTTATCTTATACCACTCACAAAAGTTAACTCCAAATGGAGTAAAAATTTCAATGTATAACTATGTGAAATCATAAAACTCCTAGAAGAAAACATTGGCAATTAACTTCATGACATTGGTCTTGGCAATGATTTCTTGGGTATTTTACCAAAAACTAAACTAAACAAGTGAGACTACATCAAACTAAAAAGCTTCCACACAACAAAGGGAAAAAATGGTGTGGAAAAAACAATCTATAGAAAGAGAAAATATTTGCAAACCACATATCTGATAACATGTTAAAATCCAAAATACACAAGGGACTCATATAACTCAATAGCAAAATGACAAACAAAATAATCCAATTAAAAACAGGCAAAAGACCTGTATATGATCAACAGATGCATGAAAAGATGCTATGAAAATGCAAGTCAATACCACAATGAAATATCACCTCACACCAGTTAGAATGGCTATTGTCAAGAAAAGAAGAAATAACCAGTGTTATCAAGGATGTGGAGAACCTTTGTACATTACTGGTGGAAATGTAAATTTGAGCATTCATTATGGAATACAGTATGGAGTTTCCTAAAAAAAATACCATTATCATGATCCATAATTGCACTTCTGGGAATAGGCACAAAAGAAATAAAATCAATATCTCAGAGAGATATCTGCACTTGTGGGCTTGCCACAGTATTGCTTACAATAGTCAAGATATGGAAACAAACTAAGTTCACATTGACAAATGAATAAAGAAAATGTGATACACAAATACACACACACGTCACACACAAGACTTATTCAGCCATAAAAAGAGGAAATCCTGCCACTTGGAACAATGTGTGTGAACATACTGTGCTAAGTTAAATAAGCTGGGCAGAAAGAAATACTGTGCAGTATCACTTATAAGTGGAATCTAAAGAAAAATTACAACTCAGAGAAACAAACTACAATGGCAGTTGACAGAGATGGGGGAAGCAGGGGTTGGAGAAAATGGGAAGATGCTACTCAAAGGGTTCAAAGGTACAACTTTCAGTTGTAAAATAAGTAATTTCTGCAGATCTACTGTAAAGCTTGATGATTATAGTGACGATACTGCATTCCATACACTAGGAATTAATTCACTAAGAGAGCAGATCTTAAGGGTCTTCACCAAGAAGTATACATATACAAATCATCACATTGTATATTTTAAAAATACACAATTTTACTTGACAGTTGCACCTCAATAAATAGACAAAGAATCTATTTCAAAAGAACTACCTCCAAGCATCCAGCCACCACTAATATCACCACCATCTCCACCTCACCTCCATACAAATCCACAATCTCTAGATCAAATAGTGGTCTATATATCCCCATCCATCCATCCATCCATCCATCCATCCATCCATCCATCCATCCATCCATCCATCCATCCATCCATCCATCCATCCATCCACCCACCTGTGCTAATAAGCAAAATTCCTATCAGTGTGTAGATAGCATAGCAATAAATGTTAAGGAAAGGGAAAAGGAGGATAACAAGTATGACTAAAGGCAGTCAGATTGGGGATAGGGACTGTAATGAAATTTCTCCTTCATTTTTAAGTTGTTCCTCATTCAACTCCCAGTTTAAATATATATTTATATATTTGAATTTATATAGTGAATACCTAAAATATTAAATATACATAAATAAGGAGATGAATATATATATGAATGATATATATATGTGTGTGTATTATATATAATGGATGGCAATGTTTAATTTACTGTTTAATTTTGCCCCATCACTGATGGTACCTGGGAACAAAAGCATACACAATAGGGTAATGACAGAAATGAAATTCAGAAAGAAAGAATTCACATTCAGAAAAAAAAGACTCATGCAAACTTAAGAAGGAAATAGTGCCATTGAGGGATATAAAACAAGCTCACACTACATATTAGGAAGAACATGGTGAACTTGAGAAGAGAGGTGGAGAAAGCTATAAGTATTTTGTAATGGAAGGAATGGAAGAAGAATGGAGAGGTAGAAAACAAACTAGAATGGAACCAGATGAAGTGTAATTTGTGATGGGTCTCAAAGAAAAGGGAGCATTTAGTCAAGCAGATAAGGCTAGAAAGGCGTTGCTATGAGACTCTGGGTGCATTGTCTGGACTTCCATATGTGTCATTTTCCTTCTCTGTAAAATGGGAAGAATAATCGAAATTTATATTGTTGCTATGTGGGGTAAATGCAATAAAATGACTTGGAGCAGTGACTGAAATCCAGTATGTGCTCTATAAATATTAGTTTTTTGTTTAGATGAAGTGCAAAGCAAGTATCTAGGATTTAAAAATGGAAGACAGGTAGGAAGGTAGGAGCCATATTATAGAGAATTTAGAATGCCAGACTTAGGGGTTGGTACCTAAATCAAAATAAGGGAGGTTGTGAATAACTGTCAAAAAGGTCAACAAATTGGTGTCAGTTCATTGTTGGAGGTTTGTAACAACTCAAGCTACTTGACAATGCCAAGGACTGACTTATAAGACATCAAAGATACCAGTGGAGGGTCCCAGCACAGCCTGGTCAACCAAATACAAGAGTGTAAAAGGCAGTCAAATAGTAGGTCAGTGTTGGTCAACTTGAATAACCTCTAAAATTTATTTATTTTTGTTTTTTTCACTATTTCTTTTTTAAAAATTATTAAATAATATATATATATATATATATATATACATCTATGTATATATATTTCACATCTTTGTATTCCCTGGGATTCACCCACCACCTCCTCTCCCTGGCCACTCCCACCCATCCCCTCTCTCAGTTGTGTACTTTAGTTTCATTGTTAGCTTGTTCTGACTTTTCCTTCTGGCCTTTTGTTTGTTTCCCCTATATCCCATATATTAGTGAAACCATTTGGTTTTTGTCTTTTTCTTTCTGACTTGTTTTTGCTAATATGATTTCTTCTAGGTCCATCCATGTTATCTTAAATTCATCCAATTTGTCATTTTTAGCTGATGAGTAATATTCCATAGTGTATATATACCACATCTCTTTCATCCATTTGTCTGTTTTGAGACTTTTGGGTTGTTTCCATGTCCTTGCAATTATAAATAGTGCTGCAATAAACATCCGACCACAGGTCCCCTTTTGTATAAGTATTGAGGTCTCCTTTGGGTAGATTCCCAGAAGAGCGAATGCTGGACCAAATGGTAGTTCCATTTTCATTAGTTTGAGTGACCTCTAAAATTTGCATCAAATGTTGATATAGGATAGGAATTCTAAGAACAACAGAGTAAGGATGTGCATAAGGTCCTACTTACAGGAGACTGTGAAACCACAGCAAGTATTTAAGGAATTAAGGACAGCACATAGCACAGTGATGCAAAATGGGAATGCACTGTTGGGGAAACTTGCTAGTTCAAGCAGTTGGTTCAGCTTCCTCATTGTACAGATGGGAATTAACATTCTCAGATAGGGGAGGTAACTTACAGATTAAATTTAAAAGGTGTAAGCATAGGGCAGGAAAGACATTCAGGGATCCAGAAATAAAGTAATGAGGGATTTGAAGAGGGTGGGAGTAGCTGGAATTGAAAGAAAGGTTGTAGATATGAGGACTATTTTGAAGGAAGAAAGACAGGATGTAGATTGATACAGGGGATGAATAAGCAGTGACTCCGAAATAGCAGTGGTAGCAAGGAGAAGGCAGAAGGCCAAGGACAGCGCCTGTTTGGCAAGGGAAAGATAAAAGGTTCCACTGCAGACATATTGGGTTTTGAGGTTAAAAAAAAAAGTGATTAAAGTAAATAGTCTCCATTAGAGCTGAAGAGCCAAAAGCACTGATTAAAAAGAGACTAAGGTAAGAGATTTGGGGGTCATAAGATGTCATCATCGCACTTTCTTAATGAAACATGATAGGGCGTGGGGGGGGAGGGTAAGCCCTGAACCTTGAGAGAGAACTGTGGAATAGGGGGAAAGGGCAGGCGACTCATAAAGGAATATGAAGAAATGAATGAGGGAGGAGAACGGTGCTAACCCAGTGTTGCTGAAGCCATGCTGACAGTTGGGCCTTAAGAAAATCAGAATGGGATATTGGACACCATGACAATGACTGACAAAGGATTGGTTAAATCATTAAATATAATATGGCTGCTGATAAAAGTGAAGGAACCCTGTTCATGCTGATGGGGAAAGACCTCTGGTGTACAGAAGTACAAAAGGAAAAATGAGGAAATTCTAGTCACATCTGCTGTGTAAGATGGCGATACTCTGACAAAATACATTTAGGACATTAAGTTCAGAGAGACAACGGGAGCCTGGTTGATGGGTGTGGTGAGGTAATATATAGCTGAAGGGTGTGATCCTATGCCTGTGAGTCACACACAGTGTTGTAAACCAGTGCTAACCTCAATTTTAAAAAAGTAAGTGCACTAGGCCCTGGCGACCTGGGCAGATGAGGATGAGCACAGCACTATTCTGTTTACCTTTTCATCCTACTTGGCTTTTGAATCATTGCCTATTTTGATAGATAATTTAAAATATAAACAATTGGGTAGAAGGGGCAAGGAGGATGTCACCAGTGAAAAGGTCAGGAAATATGACCTTTAGGAAGAATTCTCACCTGGTGGAAGCAATATTGGAGAGGACGTGGGGACAGTGAGTACACGTCCGCATGAGTCTGTGCTACAATGCAGATGGAAAGCAGATAGAGCTTTTGGAAGGATAGCAGTGCTTGCCCCTAGGAAGAGAAATTAGGTGACTTGGAGATAGGCATAAAAAAAACCCCTTGCCCATTTATATATAATGTTAATTTTGTTCCATGAATATGCGTCACCTATCCCCAAATAACAATTTAAATAAATAAATTATGTTAGGAAGAATAAAAGAGAGGGAAAGACAGGAGAACAGAGGAAAGCCAATATTCACTTAAGAAAACTTGGTGGCAAAGAGGGCAGGGGGGATGGGTAGGTTTGTAGGGTCTGGGAGGGTCAAGTTGATTTGTTTGCATATTGTTTCAGCCCAAGTTACTTTGACAGGCAACAATGACATTGGGAAAAAACAGGAACTTCGAAGTCTGTAAATTGAATTTTGAGCTTTGCCACTTACCAGTCAAACAAATTTTGGAAATTTAACTTAACACTATTAGCTTCAATATCTACACCTTAGAATAAAGTTGCTACTGAGAACGTCTCATGATTTATATTATTTAATTCTAAGAGTCTCATTCATGTATTTATTCACTTCCCAGGAGAACATAAAAATAACTGATCTGCATGACCCACTTTTCCCCAAAGTTATGGCCCACAGAACCTAGCCACAGGATGTTCTGTTACCAGAAAGGTAACATCAGACATCAAAGGGAGGACTTTGAAATAAGATTCCAAAGTCGAGTGGGACAAACATTGAATTTGGGGTCAGGAAGAGCTGGGTTCAAGTTACTGCTCTACCACTTTCTGAGTTGTACTTTGAGATAGTTATTTGGCCTCTGTGGGTCTCTTTTTTATCTGTAAAATGGGCACACTCCATTTACAGCAGTGCTGAGAAGATTAGAGATTACACAAATAAGTTCCCAGAACATGACTAGCATTTAATTAATGATAACTTTGATCATCCCCAGCCCAGAGTTAAAGCTCTTAAGCACAAGAAAACAGCAATGCCAATTTCCTACTGAGTCCTTTCACTCCCCTGCCCCTTCGAACCAGCTCTTCAAAAATAAAAGACCATCAGCTCTCCCTTTGATTTTTCAAGCACCTATGAGGTCACCCAAAGAATTCCCCCCTGCCCTTTGAACTTTTAATTCATTCTCAAATGATTTACTGGCTGCATGGCCTCCAAATGACATGTGAGCAACTCTGTCCTTCCTTTCCGAGGCTCTGTCCCTTTGATGACAGCAGTGCCCCTGATGAGGCTTGCCATTCCCACACTCTAGGCGCTTGCTTCAGCACTGGGAGGACCTTAATGAGAACAGCAGTAAGGGGGAAGCTAACATTCTTTGCTGCTTGCACCAATGCTATAAAGACTGAATCATCTTCTCTAAGTTTCTTTTGGATGGTTTGTGTTCCTTTCAGATTCTTTGATCCTGATGGGGACAAACATATATTGGGGGTCCCTTTCACTGCCTGCTTCTAAACAGTGAGATAAACTTTCCCTCAGTATGCTAAGCAGTAACGAACTGCAAGAATTCCCCAAGTGTGAATTTTAACCCCCCCACCCCGTGTATTTCAATGTTTTCCCCTTAGTTTCCTAATGTAATCTAATTGACTGTCACAGAGACAGAGACGGTCAGACACCAACAAGATTAGACCCCATTAGGGAGCAGAACAGAGGTGGTTCTTTGGGACTTTCCCAGCATTCTCAGTTTTGAGTGAAAGAGTAAGAAAAGGAATATCATGGTCAAGTAATGAGGGCACTTAAGGCACTGGGTGTAAATACCAGACGGTGACTCACGTACAAGGCTAGTCAGACGGAACACGTTAGGGCTTGCTTAAGCAAAAGTGAAAACACACACACATACACAGTATGGTCACGTAAATCTACCTCCTTTCTGCTGAAGCAGTAAAACATTTGAGTCAAACAGAAGGCTCACACTACACCCTCCCAGAGCATACAGCAACAAAAGAGGTGGCTGCTGTTTTAGGAATCTCACAGCAACACCTCTGGACAGGGGAATGCTCTCATCATCAGCCCACAGGCCTCTCCCACATGTGAGCCTCAGGAACATGGTTTACACATAGGAGCTGCCACAGCAAGAAAACCCCCAGTTTCAAAGCAAGCTCCAAGCAGCTAGGGCCAAGCAGGTAACCCTCCCTCTCTGCTGCTGCCACCAACTCTGTCACCCAGCATTGCAGCTGGGGTCATCACAGCTTTCATTCTTCTTACTGCTTCCTTCCATGTGTTCCCTTCACCCTAGTGCACATGTCTGTGTGTCACTCAAGTTTCACTCCACTTATTAGGTGGCACAGAAAGACTGGAGACTTCGGAGCATCTATTCAACTCTTCAAGTTATGTCCTTTTTTCTAATTTGGGATTGGAAATGGATAAGAGGAGAACAGCTAATTACTGAGTATGAATTTTTTGCTCAGTTCCTACAAATTCTCTCAGTCAACTTGCTATTATGGAGAACTTATTCTGTGTTCTGTGTCGACAGTGGTAAGGTACACAAGTCATAACCATTGTTCTCTAGGAGATTTGGGTTGAGCAAGTCAGACATAAGGCAACTGAAGCACTCAAAGATTATTACTGCAAAATCAGAACCCCAGCATTCCAAAAAGGAGTGATTACTTCCACCAGGAGCAACCTGACACAATGCCCTTGAGGTGCAAGTTAGGTCTTGAGGGTTAGGTACAAACTAGAAGGAGCAGAGAAGGGAAGGTTTCCAAGTATGTGGTGGGAAGTCAAACCACTCAAAGACCATTAGAAGGGGAAGTTTAAAGGCCAGAATTTCCTAGGTATGTGGGGGGGAAGGGTAGGCAGAGAAGAAAGGATTCCTCCTGAAAATGTGGGTCCTGGAAGACATGCTAGAAAGTAAGACTAGAGCCAAGTGAGAACATATACCAGGTCCAAACATGAGACACAAGCAGTTTGGGCTCTAGGTTACAGGTAGCATGGAATCATGAAAAAATTTTAACTGAGGGGACAGGATGATCAGTGGGAGAGAACACTGAGCAGACCACTACAGTAGTGTAGTTGTCCCAGAAAGAGGCTCCTTCCTGTGTGCCCCTGCTCTTGCCAGATCTTCCTTCAAAGCTGCCCTCTTCCATCTGAGCTCACTATCTCAAGCTTATTACTATGCCTCTCTTTTGAGTTAAGTGAGATCTCAATGGCTTTTCTTATTCTGAATGAAACTGAATGTTGTACTGAAGTTAGGTCAGTGACAAAAAAAAATAGAATCATCCCAATCTCCCAATTTAGATGAAAGGAGCTATGAATACATCATTTCCATTTGTGCAACAGCATCTGTTAGTTTGGCCCTGGGGGTCACTGGTCTCCTCACAGATCCCAACACAGAAGGAGGAAAAAAAGTGAAAGATGAGACAGAAGGAAGAGAACTCCCAGCATTGGGCGAAACCTGATTGTCAAGTGCTTTTCTGGGGCCTGTTCCAGATCTCTATCACCCACAGGCTTGGACTAGAGCTCAACCCTAAATTAGGGCTCCAACCTAGAAGCCAGGATGAGAGGTGAAGGCCCCACCTGGATCTTAGCAGTGAGAATTAACTCTCCCTGATCTTAATTCTTTTGGCTTTCATTAGTGGTTGGAAGGAGAGAGATGTAACCTGAACCATAATGCAGTTGCGAAGGCTAAGAGCCAAACCCTTCCTGAAGCAGATACAGAATGCTCAGGACCTGGGTAGGTTTCAGAACACTGCACATTTCTTCATAAAAAGACACAAGAAAATACAAAAATTCTATTTTTAACCCTTTTCACATAGAGGGGAAGATTGTCAACCCCCTACCAGGCTCATACAACAGACAACCGTTAGCAAGCTGACTCTTGTAAAAACAAGAGCATTTGGGTAGACTTTTTCACAAAAATACCCCCAGCAGCTGGATATCAAACTCAATTTCAAGTACAGAGTACCTGAATAACAGATGGTCTCACTTATAAGTGAATATAGAGAAACCAAACATAGGGGCAAGAAAAAGTCACAACCAGCAAACTGATAACAGAACTAAAGCGTATAGGACAGGATTGCGGGCAAAATAGAGGAAGAATGCCAGAGAATATGGTGATGGTTCAAGGGGAATATGGCAGTAGGAGAGCTATGGGGACTGCAAGGGTGCAAAATATATATATATATATATATATATATAAATATATATATTTATATAGATATTATATATATAGAATAGAAAAGAAAGTATAGAGTACCTGCCATTTCACCCTGTCAGGGAGAAGAGGCAGATAAAAGAAACCAAGTGCCCATTTGCCATGTAGCAAGATGTGAGCTGTGTCTACAAGGAGGAAGAAGAGTGTGGCTAGATTACGTTCCTGTATCTTCACAGCATCCTGAATTTCAGTTCACTATGCACAAGAGGTAATGGATCCATTCATGTTTTTACAATTATATTTTACAGTTTACATTTTGTAAACAAAGAAAAATTAATATGATTTGATTTTTAAAGAAGTAGCTGATCTAGAAAGCAAATCTAAGAAGGCTGGAGTATGGGCAGGTCTATCTGCACAAAACATTCATCTTTCCTGGGAATTTCAATGAACTACACAGGGCAGCAAAGCGAGGTGTCAGGCAATCATCCCAAATTTGCAGAAGTCTTTTAATAAAGTGACATGCTGCAGCCAGATTTGTAGGAAATGAGTTTGTGAAGAAAATTCCATATTTTTTTACGATAAAAATCAGGGTGTGAGTCCAGTGAGGACAACACTTGAGTCAATTAAATCATGCTTGCAAGTTTAGCAATGTATTTTTAAAGATAATATAGAAGACCCAAGTCTATTTTACATATAGTAACATTAATATTCACAAGATAAAAATAGCTAAGCCATGGAGGTATTGCAAAAATGCAAATATCAGCTTGAAACTCCAAGGGTGGGAGACATGTTTACCAACTCTCAGTATTTTCTTTTTCCTATACAGAAAACAATGCATAATCATCTTGGTAAGTCAACAGGTATTTTTCAACAGACTTGAATATTTTAATATTTCAAGCTTCATGTCTGAAGTTTGGTGTTTTGACAGTTTCTTCTATTTTCTATTTGACTTTTGAATCTATTTGTTCGACATTCCCATCACCTGAAAGTACTAAGGTGAGAAGAACTTCAGCCAGTAACACACTTCTCCAATATGACTGTGCATCCCACAGACTGGTGGAGTTACACAACAGAACCAGGGCCTGAAAAGCCCATTAAATAAGAATGCAGGCCTGCAGGAATGTCTGTTGGGGCATGAGATTGTCTGGCAATTAACTAATTTCCACAACAATCCGCAGATTAGCAAATTGTCTGTGTTTAACCATTATGTTCCTAAAATAATGATTTGTTGTTTTAACCGATCTGTGGCCTTAAATAAACAAATCCATTTTTTCAGTGACCTATGGAACTTCTTAACTTGATTGTCCCACAGACACCTAGGTCTCAGAAGATCTAAAACATAACTTAGTTGTTTAGCCCTCCCAATCCCCATCACCACTTAAGAGTCTTATAGATCAGAGAAACTGGATACGCCTCTAACTCCCACTTCTTCATGTCTTCAGCTTCAAATAGTGTGGATTATCACTAACCTTGGCAACTGGGTGATGTAAAACAATACTTAGCAAATTACCAAGATGACAGATTCCCTCAAAAAGTTGCCATTTTTCAGTTCAGGTCTTTGCTAAGGAGCAATTTTGTGTCTGGGACTGTACTAGTGCCCTCCTTCCTCCCCTCCTTCCCCTCCCCCTCCCCTTTTTTTCCTTCCCTCCTTCCTTTGTCCTTTCCTTCTCTTCCCTCCCTTCCTTCCTCTATCCCTTCCTTCCTCCCTCTATCCCTTCCTTCCTTCCTTTTTTCCTTCCTTCCTCCTTCCTTCCTTCTTTCCTTCTTCCTTTATCTTATTTTCCTCACTTCCCTCCTTTGCTCCTTCCTCCTCTTCCTCCCTTCCTTTTTATTGAGCTAACACTGGTTTACAACACTGCATATGATTCAGAGGCATAGGATCACACCTCTTCAGTTGTATGGGCCCTCTCCACATCCTGCTCTGAGTATATATGATTGTGCGTATTTTAAAAAGTCTTTTTTTCCTTTCCATTAATGCAAACACTAGTTTGCAACACTGCAGAGATTTTGGGTGTATAGTTTCTCATCTCAGCAACCGTATATGTCACACCAAGCCCACCATCAAATGTCCAGTCACCATTCCCATCAGGCTATACTCTCTCTTCTCTTCCCACTCTGGCAACCACCATTTTGTTGTCAGAGTTCATTTTTAACACATCATCTCTAATTGTGTAAAACAAACTAAAAAAATGGCTACCTACTTTGAACCTGATTCTACACTACAACACAGTTTTCTGGGTTCTTCAGAATCACTGGTTCAAACACATTTATCTTTATATTCCATTCCTCTGCAGCAGTCTGGCAGACCTCCACTGACTCATTTATCCACCCATACACACTGTATGATATTGAGAAATCACTTAATCTCTCCATGCCTCACTTTCCTTATGTTAAATGGGGTTAATAAATGAACATGTCAGATTACAAAGCCAGTGCCTGATTCAGGTCACACGTCATGAAAGTATTTGTTAGAAAACAAAAGTGATGTTTATGGAGCACTATACTGGTTTTATAGGCTAAGGAAGAATAACTCAACCCCTAGATCAAGCATTCAATACATTCAGTGAATGAATTAGACAATGAATGAACAAACAACATATACCCTGACCTGGGGAAGTTCATGGTGTTACTCAGTGTGCGGTATGGTGAACAAAGTGCCTTCAATCCCCTGTCTGTGTCTTTAGGTCATGCAGTGTTTACACCAACTGGGATGAGTATTTTTCTTCCTCCCCAACCTACCCAAATCTTATATGCCCCTCAAGAACTAGCTTCAATTTCTTTGTCCTTTTCCCACAAAGCTTCTTGACCACATCAATCCTCAATGAACTCTCTTTCCACTGAATAAATATTGCTATTAGATCCTATCCCATTGTTTCAGTACATACAGGTTCTTGTTTCCTAAATTTTCAGTATCTTCAAAGAACTGTCACTTCTCAGTTTTCTAGGCTGACTATTTATTGTGTTCTCTAGTTTAGGGTTAGGCATTTTATAAAGTTCTCAACAAAAATATATTCACTGGTGGGTCAACTGATTGTGGGGTCAGTTGGTTGGGAATCATGGACAGCACTCAGGTAAGAGCCAAACAAGGTTTAACATCAGCTTTCAAGTTGCTGGATAATTCACATTTTAGCCAGAGATCATATCTAGTCTTCCAAATTTGGCAGCAGCAAGCTCACATTAAAGGTACACTGCCATTTTCCACAAGTCCCAATAATTTGGTAGCGTCATACACTTCATTTTTTTTAATTCAAAAATATCTTAAGAGAATTTCTGCTTAATAAGAGATGCCTGAGGAATGCTTTTAATTCTTTCTTGAATCACATACACATCTAGTTTTTAATGAGGTAAAGGAGAAAATCATCCTGCCTGCCTACTTAAAAAAAAAGTGAAAGTTTTGTTATTTCCATTTTGCAAGTGAAGAAATTGAGACGCTGAGAAGGAAATGATTTATCCAAGGATGTAGGGATAATGAGTGGCAAAGTGAACACTGAACTTCTCATCTTCTGATTCCAAGTCCATACCCCTTGATCTGATGGATACTTGAAACAAAACAAAACCCTTCCTTTTATCCAGACCCCTAAGGGGCACATATTGGCAACATTACCAGTTTCTACACTAAATTATGTTCCTCTCAGTTATCTATCTTTCCCTCCCACCCAACCTCAGATCTTATCCAATTCTTTTTCTTTCTCTTTCTTTTACCTATATAAGTGTGGCATTGTAGAAAAAGTCTGGAATTTAGAGTCAGAAATCTATGTGAATATCAGCTATTCCATTTACTGGGTGACTTAGAGTCTATTACTAACAGACTAATATTACTAATAGACTTGGAGTCTAATATGCCTCAGTCCCCTCATCAGCATAATAGGGACGTCAACATCTACCTCAAAGAGTTACTTTAAAATTAAATGAGAATCTGTGTAAATTTTCTAGTAGCAGCCATGCTTGCCACATAACAGGTCTACACTCGCCTCTATTCCCTTTTGTCTGGGTCTTGTCCATCCTTTGGGTTCAAGAGGTTGTGAGATCCAAACAACCAACCAACAAACAACATGGCCTCCACCCACTGAGGCACATCCATGTGAGCAGAATGTCTAGATCCTCTCCCAGTCCATTTTCCAGTTTGCTCTCTTAATATTCCCTGACTGCAAGCTGAACTGAAGGTAGAGCTCCAAACTCACAGTCAAGTCTTCCAAAGAACATGAAAGTCAAGAGCTGATACTTACCCCTGAGGCTCCAAGATGTCATCACTCACCCTTTGGGGCCAATAAGATGCCATCAAAAGCTGCCTACCTGCAGGAGTTTTCACTAGACGTTTTACTTATATCAAACACAAACAAAAAGAAATGGAAAACAGCAAGGCAGCTTGACAAAGACAAGGCTTTACCTTGTCATTTCATAAGCAAAGATGGGGCTGCAGCCATGAGACTCTAGCCCCTTTCCAGAATAACTTGTTGAACCAGCTTTACTCCCAGTTCTACCACATCTCACCCCAGCCCCCTCCCCCAAAAGTAAAATCAATTTCTGATGGACCGTGAAAGGCAGTATAGGAGAACCATTCAAACCCTCCCTGCCAGAGGCTGAGGAATAGAGACAACCATACAGCTGGGAATCTGCCGAGTGGCATTAGGGTGGGGGCCAGAAGACACCACAAAGGGTCTGCCAGTCATTGGGCTTAACCCTTGATCCTGTCAAATTAGTCCCACCTCCCTCTTGCATTCCTTGCAGATGTAACATTAAAAGATTTGAGTGAAAGTTAACAGACCATGCCACATGCCATCTCTGAGAACATACCAGGAAACAGCCACTTCTGGAGAGATAGGAAGTAGCAGTGTGGAGAAAAGCAATGTGTATGAACAGCTTACTGTCAGTCAGACTACACTTCACAGCCCAAACCAAGCCAGGATCCCTAGTGCCCTTAGCAACCCTTTAACAAAGTGGAAGCTTGCCCCATAGAGAGTCTGAGAAGAATCAGGAGGGTACCAGTGGAGAAATAAAGTGCCAAGATAACTCAGCAAGTTCATCAGAGAGTCTCAGGGACCTGGCAGAAACCCATCCTCCAGTGAAATAAGATAGACAAGAGAGACGATATGAGAAAATGTCCCCTGATTTAGCTATCAGTTTAGTGAGTGCCTTCAAAATTTATCATTCTTCACTCTGCAAGCTTCTCTCATCTCCCATTGGAGGCATGGCTGAGCCAAGAAAAACTGGTACAGTAGACTAGAAGGTCCCACTGTGACCAAAGAAGAAAAAAAAAGTTGGGTGTTGGACAGAGAACCAGGTGGGCAATGAATGAACAGAGGCAGTGGCACTTGAAGTAGACTGTCCAAAATTCAGGCCTAGAGCAACTGGTGCTAACAACAGGTGGAGCCTGGGAGCCCATGCATGGAAAGTGGATCTTTGCTGAGACTAGCCAGTGCATCGTCACAGATTCACATTGAAAGAGGAGAGAATGGAGGTGAAGTCGAAGGTTAGTCACTTGAAAGACCAAGCCATCTTGATCCTCGCAACTTCAGTGGCAGCCAGAATGGCTATGTGCCCAAATAAAGATGGCAGTGTGAGGTGAAGAAGAACAGGTCATTCCTTGCAGAACAGAAGCCTAAAATAGTCTTTCTACTTGGCCTTATTTACATTTGATGGGGGTAAAGAAGTGGACAGACACAAACTGTGACACCATCCCAGTTCTTAAAACAGAATGTTTGACCAGGAAAAATAATATTTCAACCCATTCATTTATTTATGATTTAATTAAAGTCTGTCTGAAGGGAGTATTTCAGTATTTCTGGGTAACACTGGGGGACAAATATTGGCTCATCAGAAGCTGAGTCAAATGTTGTAGGTACCAACATAAGCAGTAAAAGAGGGTCACTTACTGATTGCAAGATAATTCAGGTAAGCTGGGAGTTCCACTTCAGAGACATTTAAGCAAGGATACACTCATACATCTGGCCATGGCATCAAGGATAGGAGTACCCTACGTACTGGATAGCAGTAAAACCCCCAATTCACCCATTCCATGTAACAGAGGTACCTGAACACTTATTTTAAATGGATCGTTTTCCAAGTATCTCTTTTGCAAATAAGTAGCTTGGAGCTATACATACAGTTTCCTGTGGATAAGACATCATAAATATTTATAAAGACTATAAATATTAATTCATAAATCATACACTTTGGATTAAATGGGCTTCTCCAGAACTGTTCTGAACTTGTAGTCACTGTCAATTTTGTGTGAGTGAGACATGTTGCCTGGACTTCAAGTCTTTTCTCTTCAGGCTTCTTGTCCTTCATTTAACAATGAGGATTAAGCCCTAGGCCAATGCACTTCATCACTAGGGGTTTAAGAACAAGAAAATTCATTTTCCCTGCTGAGGTGACAAATTGATAGATATGGGGGTATAGGGGATAAGACTGGGTCCCACAGCAGAGTGACTCTTGTGAGTATTGCAGGTACAAGCAGAGGAGTTCAGAACCCAGGGATGGAAGTAACAGCAGGAGCTTTTACTGTCTGTGCAAGTGATAATGGCCATGGACAGACATAAATGTGTCCAAACTTTCACCTGGGGGCTCTGGAAGTTGGGGACTTCTTGCAAGTCATGTACGGTCAGCATCCTCAATCTCGGAGACACCTTGTTTTTCTCAAAAGGGGAAAATCAAGTTCAGAGAGCTTACACCTAGTAATTCTAAGCCAGTGGTTGTTAGTACATAAGTAAAATAAAGTATATCTGCTGTTCTGAATTCTGACTTTGACAATATCCATTAAATGCTACTTCCTTTTCCCATTATACAAATTTCTGTTTAACTCCATTCATAAACATATATGTTCTTTGAAGTCAGGGTTCAGGTCTTATCTTCCATTGTCCTTAGAACATTTTTCTTAAGATTGGCCTGGGCTAGGGGAAATTCTAAATAAATAGTAAGTAAGCGCTGAAATGTGTGCCTTTGCAATCTATTATGTGTCTGTCCCAGAGGCCTACAGAGAGACCTGGGGCAAGCATGACTTAGTAACACAGGTATTTCCACTAAAAGGCTTTGTTTGACTCAGGGCCTCAGTGTAATGTAGTCAACAGAAAGAGCCATGGTGGCCTTAGGCTGTGTTTTTTGGTCCTGCTCCACTTAGGTGAGACTCTCCTCAGCTACTATATTCAGTTGAGGGCTCTCTGGCATAAGAGAAGCAAGGGCAGGAGTCAGTGCCTCTCCAAAGTAGGTGGGGAGTGTGTGTGTGGGGAGTGGAAGGAACAGAAGAGACTAGATTTCAGATCCTGTAAGGCTCTTTAGTAAGAAAAGTCAGAGAAGATCACATACCTTGCCTTTACACCTCCCAAAGGCTGCCCCAAGGCAGACAAAGCACCCTGTTCTAAGGGGCCCTGAGAATGCAGTTAGTTACAAACCATGGACGCCATGTAGAAGGAAAATGATGACAGCTAAACAGATGAACAAGCTGTCCACAGTCAGAACTTTCCAACAATGAAAGGGACCAGCTAAAAGGGGAGTGAGCTGCCCCCTGACACAGAAAATGAAGCTCAGGGCTACTGCACAGGAAGCTCATGACTGGTTAAGATTAAGACCAGGAGACTTCTAGAAGCCTCTCTTCACTCTGAGTCTCTGATCTTGAGCCGCTCTAGGCACAGCCTTAGATTACCAGTCCTGAGCTGAGTCTGCCTTTTGGTGCTTGGGGGTAGGGGTGTAATGGAGCAGGTGGGGGTGGTAAATGGTGAAGACAATCCTTCGAATAACCTCTGTTGTTCTTCATTATCTTTTCTCAGATGGGTCAGCAGCCCCCCACACACACCCACCCCTGTGCAAATGATCACACCATAATCACCTATCTCAAGTTTGTTTTTTTGTTTTTTGTTTTTTTTGAGACTAGGTCTTGCTATTTTTGCCTGTGGAACTTCAGGCTCTCGTTGCCCGGGGTACCACAGACTCAAGCAATACCCAGTCTCAGCTTCCCAGGTAGCTGGGATTATAGGCACGCGCCACCACGCCCAGCTATTTTTTTGGAACTAGGTCTCCCTACGGGCCCCAGGCGGGACTCGAACCACGATCCCTAGCCCCGGCCGCTTCGTAGGCTGAAGCTTACAAGCACGAGCCACCGTGTCCGGCTTTTTTTTTTTCTCTCTCTTAAAAAAGCAAAACATTCCTGGAAGGGAATAGGAGCAAAAAAAAAGAAAAAAAATCATTTAATGGGATTTTTTTAAGGGACAACACTCAAGTGTCTTCCAACTGGGGTTGAATTCTTTTCTTTGAGATTTGGAGAAGGTCTGGCCTTTTTCCTATCAGGGAGCTCACACGTGGATCTCAGTAGGGCACCAGGTATGTCATGACAGTTCAGCAGGCCCCCAAGTAGTGTGTACCCAAATTTCAGGCAAGGAATACCAGATATACCACTTGCCACCTTTCTTGCTTTACCTCCCTCCAAACTTCTTTGTATCTCTCTAGGTGCATTATCTATCCCATGTTCCCAAAAACCTTCTATTTTGCGAGAGGGGGTAATAGTTGGGGAACTGAGACAGTAGATAACTGTGCTAATTCTATGACAGAAATGAGAAAGGGATTCATTTAAGTAACCAGGCAGGACCAAGCTCCCAATAAGCACACCCATAATGGTTCTTTTGTGAATGTCAAGCTCTGGTCTGGGGATCTGGGGTTGAGTCTGGCTTGTAACACAGCTAGGAATGTGTCACAGGAATGACCCTTCTCATATACTGCTACCACTGCACCCAATAAGAACTCAAAATTGCAGCCAGATTCACCATGAGCTGCAAAATACCCTCAATCTGACTTTACCCATATCCTCTTGAAATCTCAACAGCTTCTTCTAGAAAACAGGTCACAGTGGGGTTGGGGGAGGCACTAACAACAACTTCAAAAGCATGCCCTACCATTTTCTTAAGCTAAAGACAGCAAGCAGTAGCACTTACTGAATTCATTTTCTCATCACCTGTGATAATAAAGAGCAGGCTGGAACGCTTATCCCCATTTTGCAAACAGACTTGGGTCTAGAGAGGGTAAATGACACAGCAATATCAGCGCACCTAAGTGGAGGAGGTGAGCAGGTGAAGCTTCCTTCTGCTCCATCTCACTGTATTTTGTTCTAGGGTAGTAACTAGGCCCCACTTCCTTCACCATGTCAGCTGGAGATTGCCCCCAAAAAATGGGCCAGGAAAAGAACACATATGAGAGCTTGTCTTCTGCCCTGTCTTTTCCCCCTCCCCAAGTTTCCTTCCCCTTTTCCTACATCCCCACACTGGTCTCCACCCTTTCATTTCTCCACCCTCAGTCAATCCCAGGGCACATTTCCAAAAACTCAAAATGAGAGTGTAGGAAAGTTATGTTATGGCTGTTATGGCTCTACAGTTAGCTCTCTTTCTCTTTCTCTCTCTCGCTCCAACACACACACACACACACACACACACACATACACACACACAGGAAGAAAAGGAAGATACAATCTAGATTTCTGAGGTCTCTGTGAAGTCTTATTTGATGCAGAATCATTAATGCCAGAAGCATGGAAAGGTGACCCATTCCCAAAGAGGATCTTTTTCTGTACAGGGAGCCAATTTCATGGCTGACTGTCTGCACTGCCGAAAAGGAACCCTAGGTAACAATATGATTAGATTAGAAATATGATTAGAAAAATATCTTCTTCTAGATAGACTCCCTGGGTCAAAGATGCTAAACAAAGGTGTTCATAACAAGGAGTTCATGGGTTCAATCCTCTTGATGGAAATACTACAATGTACTGGGAAATCATAAGTAATCCCTTAAAACTGGGATAATCAATAGTAGGTTTCTTAAAAACATTTTCCCTTTCCTCATCACTTGATTTTCAGGAGAAAAACATCCTAGTCTCCAAAACTTAGATGCTGGATACCCACATTCAAAAAAGTTACAGGAGACATTAAGAATTGATCATTTTCCCATCATGACCTTTTCCTGCTTCAAACGCTCTCCCATGACAAATATGAAGTGAACTTTCACACTCCAGGCTCTCTTTGTCCACTAATCACCTTTTCACCAATTTCTCCACTCTCAAAATGTCTTCATTTGTTCCACAAGCTACCTCCAACCATGGACATCACATCAGCCAGACCCAAATCAGTTTGTTTTCTCCCCATGACCCCAGAGGAGGTTTTCCAACATTTCCCACCATGTTTCTTGCACTTCCATCTCTCTTAATCATAGTCTGTCTCTGCATGACCTGAGGTCATCCCTATTGAACTGGGCTCAGAAAATCAACACCCCTCCTTCTCTGAGCTCAGCTTCCAACAGTTATCTTCTGTGGAACCACAGGCTGCCAAGGAATCATGGGGTTGGAAGCTGCCAATAATGGATATATCCCTGAAAGGTATTACCCCAGGCCCTATCTCAAGCTGTAAAATTACCAGAAAAACAAAAAAACAAAAAACTCTGCAAGTTATAGAAAACACAATGACCTTGAAGTTACCGTTGACTTACCTGATGGCAGACCAAGGCCAGTCACTTAATGCATCACAGCTTCAGTTTTTCCAACAGTTTCTCTACAACCTTCCCTGACTGAGAGGATGGCTGAAGGAAGCTAATTGACATCAGGGATATGAACGAAACAATGGTAGCACTCCATGCAAATGGAACCGAATGTCCCCTCCTTCCGTCCACAACCCTATGAAGAGTAAAGGGCCAGAAGTAACAGAAGAGATTGGCCACTACACTGTCAGAATCTTAGTTACAGCCTACCTACATTCTTACTGTGGATGTGGGGCCACCTAAATGCAAGATTCCCAGAGCTAGTGAGTAGCCCAAGACCCAAACTGAACCCAAGTTTACAATGGTCTGTTGAGCCAATTATTTGTCTACTTCCTCTTACCCTATCCTCAACAGTATGTGCAGATTGAGTTTATTTTCAAGAAGGCAGCAAGTGAAAAAGGGACCAATTAAAAATGGTGCAGAATGTCTTGGTAGGAAAAAAAAATACAGGCCACTATCACACCAAAAAGTACTAAGGCCTCTGTACATAATGTAGGAAATACCTAGGTAAAATAAAGCTGACTTTTACTATAAGCAGTCAAGCTATTTGGGAGGGATGAGGAAAATGATTTTCCTCCCTACATATCCAAATAAGTGTAATAATAATGAGTTTTCATATAATAGAAGTCAACTGTACATTCAGCGGAAAGGGAATCATTAAAAGGCACCCTGCCTCTCAACACACCAGTCACTTCCTCAAAGGTTTGGCCAAAGAAACCCTCATCTACCCTCAAATAATCCCCCAGCCAGACCACAAATTGCTGGCTGCCCCATACTTAGTAACACCCCTGCTATGCCTGCCCTGCCTCGTAGAACAATACAAGACCACAGCAGTAAGTGCTCTCAGGGGTGTCACTCACATTGGGTCAATCTCTCCATGCAGGTTGTCTAGGCAGGGTGGAAATTCTGTGGGTGATGTAAAGAGAAAAAGAAAGCGAGGAACCGCTAGACCATGGAAGGTTGCAAGGCCAGTTGTGACCTTGCTAAAAAAGAGCCAGGGGAGAAGAGGAGATAGAAGAAATTTAGAAGACCAAGATTCTCCTCCCCATAGAGGTTGCTTGAGAATGGGGGATATATCCATAGGTATAGTTATATTTATTACTCCCTCTAGAGAACACTGGTGGAGAGTCTTGGGAGGGGATGTGGTGGGTGGGTGACAAAGGAATCTCAGGATGGTTATGAATACAGGATCAGTGGGGGGAAGGGGTGCTGGATAAAGATTTGGGTTGGTTATTGGCTTGGAGAGGCTAAACATCCCAGGCAGGTTTCCCCGACAGCCCCTCAACATTTTGCCTCAGCAAAGTGCAGACTGACCAAGCTGATTAGTGCACCCCATGGCAACTCCCTGAGGTTGCCCAGTACAGGCTCTGAGGCCTGAAAGACCCTATACTACAAGTTAACCAGCCAGCCATTCTAATGCAAGGCCAAAGCAGCACAGGTGGGGGGGGGAGGCACTCGCTGCCCCCTGCTGAGACGGACTGACATTCATTCCCCCCATAAAATGACATTTGTTCCCGTGCTGAGAAACCCATCTTTCCATCTCAGGCCCAAAGCCACCTCTGTGAGTTCAACCGCATTGGAGCCTGGGTCAGAAGGGGGAGAGTTGTTTAGAGTTGACGATTTAAGAGAAACAAAAACCGAAAAAAAAGGGGGGGGGGAGGGAAGGGACTGCGACACCTTGGCTTCCAGCAGATCAGAGTCTCCTAAAACAAACAAACCCTGGCTGCTGCAGCGAAGGCAGCTCCAGCACAGCTGCGCTCCATGGCGCAAAAGTTTCCTCCACACTTCTCAATGTGCAGGAAATCTCGCCGGCGCTGCGCAGGACTCCGGAGGGAGGGCAAGGCCGAGTTGAACCGGCAGCAGCTACGCCCCGCCAGCTGAATGGATGTGCGCGTGGGAAGTGAGGCTGCCCGAGAGCCACCCATGCCTCGTCTCAGTTCCCCGAGGGACCCTCACCGGGCAACCCGCCCCGACCGGACAGCCCGGGAGCCGGGAAAGGGGCCAGTGCTGTTCAGAAAGCTGCCAAGTTGGGCTGCCCGTCCCTTCAACTCCTCACTGTCCCGCAGGGGCGCGAGACCTTCCAAGGAGAAAGCCCCAACAGCCACCACTTCTTCCAGCTCAAACTGAGGGGCGCAGCCGCCCTGACGTGGGGCAGCAAAATCTGCCCCAGAGCCCTCCCCAGTGTGTCGGCGCACAGGGCTCTAACCCAGAGCCAACCACCCTCTCGTCAAGCGCTCCCGCCGCCCAGCAGAGGTGTCTGTGCCTAGGCTGGTGGCGAGACCCTTCCGTGCAATGAATGTTTCCTGGGGGGAGGTTCACTCTCAGACAAGGCTACACTTCAAAGTGGGTCTGAGGGCCCCGTTCCGCGGCAGCCCGCTCACCCACTTGTCCATTCAAAGTTGGCCACCGCTGGGACAGAGCCGCCACTTCTTACCTTGGACACCGTGAGCGGCTCGCAGTGTTCCAGACCCCCCTTCAGGGTGAAGCCCCAGGGCGCCCCCCCTTGCAGCTGCACAGGGACGTACTGGAAGGACCCAGGCCGGTTCTCCATCCTCCGCTGGGCTGAGGCGCCGCGGGGCTCCTTTTCCGCGGGGGCTAAGTTGCCTCCGCCCCCAGCAGCTCCGCCACCATTGCCCTCCAGCGCTGGGCCACCCCGCACCGCCCCGCTCCGCCTACTCTCCAGGCTGGAGACTCTCTGGCAGCGAGCGAGCGCAAGGAGGAAATGACACGGAGCTGGAGAAAGGGGGAGAGAGAGGGGGGAAAGGAGAAGGGAAAAAAAGTGAAGAAAAGAAAAGAAAGAAGGAGAGGCGGAGGGATAGCGCGTAACGGACAAGAAAACGGAGCAATGGGGAGGGGCAGTGACTGGGACCTCGCCTATAGGATCACTGGGGAGTGGGAACCAGGCGAGGCCTCACATCAATTGTTACATTGTTTCATTCAAGCAGGCCCCCTCTTTGGTCCTCCTCCTCACTGCCGGGTTCCCCGCCTCTCCAGTCAGCCTAGGCGACGGGAGGTGAAAGTTGTTCAGTGTGGATGGCCCGCGTGGCCCAGTGGGCTGAAACGCTGGCTTCCCGATTACAGATTTGAGCGTTCCTGTTTCTCTGACTGCCCTTTTCTTCTGAAGGTCCGGAGAACCCGGTTCTGGGAGGGCTACGCGACGCTAATTTGTGGACCTTGCCTAGAGGGCTGGAGGAAGTAAAGTAAGCAGGCCGGCAAACAGTGGGGCTGTGTGCCTCGGCTGCTGTGTGCGCGCTAGGTGTGCGAGGTCATTCTGAAACATTGCCCCGGAGCATAGTTTCAATAAAGAAGCACTTTGAGGATGCCCCCAGCCCGGATTCAGCTTCACTCAGCCTCAGCGCTGGCTTCTATGGGTAGCACTGTGCCTGTGTATGTTCCAGTCATCTGGAGTTCCTGGCACGGCCTTGCACTTGCCCCACTGAGATGACCAAGACAGGAATCAGCAAACTCTATGACTAGCCTTATTGTTTCCACTCCTAAACAAACCCACAGGAAGAGCATCCATTGATAAGCCAGTCAGTTAACAATGTTGCCCTTTTTGGAAGTATCAGCTATGAGACAGGATCCAGAACATCTCTGTCCATCTGTTGTTTCTTGAGGCTGTAATTTCCGAGCTGGGGCTTTATAGAACAGACCAAAGAAGTACCCGCCGTAATAGTCCTGAAAATGAATTTATTTCTAAATCTTGGACTGACTTAGTCTTTATGTGTGTGTCTCTCTGTGTGTCTCTCTCCATCTCTCTGTCTCTGTCCCTCTGTCTCTCTCTGTCTTTGTCTCTCTGTCTCTCTGTCTCTGTCTCTCTGTCTTTGTCTCTCTGTCTCTCTGTCTCTCTGTCTCTCTCTCTCTGTCTCTCTCTCTCTGTCTCTCTCTCTCTCTCTCTCTCTGGTTTTCTTGGGAGATACAGGTAGTGAAGTTTTTGAAGGACTTCACATCAGCAGGGAAAGTCCCCAGGCTCAGTTGTGACTCAAACCAACATGCCCCTCTCTCTGACCTGTTCAATTTCTTTCCCTCTTCTTCTGAAGCTTTCCCCTCATTGCTAAGGAACCCACTGCAGCCAAAGTTTTCACTTTCTGCTTCCATTGTCTAACCTGTCATGACTTCTTTAACAAACTTGGACCTGGTATGTGCCTCATAGGTCCCTGAAACTTTACCCTCAGGGTTCACTCTCTCCTGAATCCTTAGCTCTCAGCTTCCTGGTCTGGGTGCATGACATGATGCTGATCTGATTTTTCTTTAATAAATGCTACAGTTTGGATGCTTCTTGCCCATATTTTAAAAGTTTTTAGAAATGATACACATAAAACACTATCCATCTTTTAGACTTTTTTGACTTGCAAATATCATTTTGATTATGTTTGTTGCTTTGTATTTTCTCTAGCAGAAAGAAAATTTGAAAAAAAGCATCTGTTTGATTTTTGATTTTGGAGTGAAGTAACATTGCACTATAGCATGATATAAATTTCAGATTCTGCATCATTAAAAACCAATTATGTGTCAACCTGTGGTATAACATCCATTTGCTTTCTGTCTTGAAACTGAGCAGCTTTTTTTTCTTATGGGGATAAGGCTTCTATCTCCATGACTGTCACTTGGTAGAACTCAGCAGGCTTCAGTCTCAGCATATTGAAATCTGCAAAAGTTCAGTTCACAGGATATGTAGTCAGCACTCAAGGACTGCTAGAATTATGTGTCTAGACCAGAGGAAAGAGATTTGGAAGTAGCAGACACAATGTGAGCCCTGGCCTTGTCACTAACTAGATGGGTGACCTTGGGCAAACCACTGAACTGTTTTCAGTCTCATTTTCTTCATTTCTAAACTTCAATGAATAAACTCTCACCTTCCTAGATCCTAGACCTGTGGAGGACTAAAGTGAAATAATACATATGAAAACATTTTGGTAAGGAAAAAGTGAAAAGGCTAAGGACCATATTCTGAAAGCAAGTACTGAGTTCAGCCTTAGCTAATCTATTTTCATTCCAAGCCTCACTCCACACTGACATATCATTACACTCTTTTGTTTTATCCTTTCCATCATTATAGCAGAAAAAAAAAAGAATTACAATCTGGTGCAAACAGAACACAACTGCACATTTTGAACATAGGATTATTAGATAGTCTGCTTCTTTACTGATCAAAAAAAAAGTCACTCTTGGTAACAGGTATCTCATTCCTCCTTGACAGTACAGTTTGTGGGAACATGATTATATAGTAGAAATGTAAAACTTGAGATGCCTGGATTCTAAACTCTTTGCCAATTAATAACTGTGTAATAGTAAGCAGGTCACTCCCCTGAAAGTGGAAGTGTTGTGACCTGGAAGGGTTGAGCTACCTGGTTTTTAACTTCTACTATAGTTTACAAATTCTATAACTACTTTCAGATAAGTGGCTAAACATAGTACATATGCAAACAAAGGCATGAAGATGGAGATGAACTAAGCAAAAATAAGGCACAGAAACAAATCCAGGGGTATATTTGTGCATGGGTGTGGGTGTGCACACACATGCAGATGCATGAGGTAGCCAAGAAACAGAAGACAGTGTGCAAAACTGTGGAAGTGGGGAGGTTGAAAGTTCAGTAGGCAGGTGGACATATTAAAAGAAGTGTAGTGACAGATAATACACATTTGGATTGACATTGAAGTCATTTGTAGTGGGTAATTTCAATCAAGGATATCAGAATGTTAAGAAAGATTTAGAGGGAGTTGGGATTTTCCTAATATTTAAAAGTCAAGAAGGATTACAAAGAAGTGACAGAGAAGATGGGTAAAGGCCAACCATCATAATTAGGGAGCAAGAAATTTAAACCAGGTTGTGTACTTCCCTCTCATTAAAAAAAAAAATCTTCACAAACAAAGCCTCAGAGAAATTTGCTACCACTAAACCCCCACTCCAAGAACTCCTGCAGGAAACCCTAAGACCGAACTCCACAGAAGAATAAAAAGAACAAATAATAAAAAGAAAAGAAAGAAGAAACTAAAACAGAACCCCAAATGACCACCAGGAACCCATTGTTAGAACCTCAAACATCAATAATTACTCTAAAGTTCAGTGGGCTAAACTCACCGATCAAAAGACACAGAGTTGCAGACTAGATTAAAAGACAGAACCCAACATTCTGCTGTCTCCAAGAAACACATCTGACCCCAAAAGACAAGCATAGATTGATGGTAAAAGGATGAAAAACAATTCTACAAGCAAATGGCCCACCCAAAAAGGCAGGAGTAGCCATTCTTATAGCAGACAAAGCAGATTTCAAAATATAAAAAGAAACAAAGGATAAAGAAAGTCAAAACCTAATGGTTCAAGGGTCAACCAACCAAAAAGACATAACAATCATCAACATATACTCACCAAAAGATGGTGTACCAAGATTCATAAGACAGCTACTAAGAGAACTGAAAACAAATATTTTATTTATTTATTTTTTATTTAAATAATTTATATATATATATATATATATTTCACATCATTTCACATTTCACATTATCCCTGGGGGTAACCCACCACATCCCTTCCTTGGGTACTCCAGCTAGTCCCCTCCTTGTGAAAAAAAATATTGATGAAAATGCATATGTAGCAGGAGACTTCAACACCTCACTCTCAACAAAGGACAGATAAACAAACAAACAAACAAACAAACAAACAAACAAAAAAAAACAAAAGCTACACAAGGGCACAGATGCCTTAAAAAAAGACCTAAACAAAATGGACCTAATAGATATCTACAGGACACTACACCCACAAGGAAAAGAATACACCTTCTCACCTGTTAACCATCCTGATCTTTTGTGTTTTTCGCCTCCCCCCATTTCTTCCCCCTCCTCCTCTCTTGCTCCATTGTTCAGTCCCATTGGTTGTTTTATTTTTTCTGATTCGTTTGTTTGTTCTTCCCTATATCCATCATATAAGTGACACCATCCTGCATTTCTCCTTTTCTTTTTGGCTTATTTCTGCTAATATGAGTCTTTCTAGTTCCATCCATGTTGCTGCGAATGACATGTGTTTGTCCTCCTTGATTGATGCAAAGTATTCCATCGTGTACATATACCACATATTTTTTTAGCCAATTGTCTGTTTGGGGGCATTTGGTTTGTTTCCAAATCTTGGCAATTGTGAACAGAGCTGCAATAAACATGTGCGTACAGGTGTCCTTTTGAATTAGTGTTTTCATGTCCTCTGGGTAGATTCCCAGTAGTGGGATTGCTGGGTTGAATGGTAATTTCACTTTCAATTGTTTGAGGGTCCTCCATACAGTCTTCCATAGTGGCTGGACCAGTTTGCACTCCCACCAGCAGTGTAAGAGAGTTCCTTTTTCTCCACATCCACGCCAACACTTGTTGTCCCTTTATTTATATGGGCCATTCTTACTGGTGTAAGATGGTATCTCAGTGTGGTTTTAATTTGCATTTCTGATTACTAGTGATGTGGAGAACTTTTTCATATGCCTATTAGCCATTTGTATCTCCTCTTTGGTGAATTGTGTTTTTAGTTCTTCTCCCCATTTTTGAGTGGGTTTTTTGCTTTGTTTTTGTTGAGCTGTAGGAGCTCTTCGTGGATCTTTGTTATCAGCCCCTTGTCGCTTGTCTGGAGGGCAAAAATTTTCTCCCAGTTGGTTGGGTTTCTTTTTGTTTTGTTTATTGTCTCTTGCTGTACAGAAACCTTTTAGCTTGATATAGTTCCAGCTGTTTGTGTTTCCTTCATTTTTTTGCCTGCTATAGTTGTTTCTCCAAATGGATTTCTGAGGTGTTAGCAAAGTGAGAAAGCTCTGGGGTACACAATAATGCAATAATGTAATATAAGTATTAATACACATATATGCAAATTTTAAAATATTTAAATTAAATTAAAAAAAACAAGATCAGCCATCACAGAGATAGTTGACATTCTCTGTGGATCTTTTCTATCCTATTCCCCATCCTACATTCCCAGAAATAATAATTAGTACACTGGATTTGATGCTTGCCATTCCAGTGGTATTTGAAACTTTTAAATCACACATCAGTAAATAATATATTATTTTGCATGGCTACAATTTCATAATTTTGGTATTGTATGTATACTTATCTACATAACTTGCTTTCTTTCCACAAAAAAATTTTTTTTAATTATTTTTAAAAAATCTCCTAACTAGGATATTGGGGAACATCCCCGTTTGTTACTTCTATTATTGTATCCAAATTTCAAGTTGTCTTAAAGTTTTAAAATTTGAAATATTTGTCATATTGATATCTTGTTGTATCCTCACTTGCATACTGATATCTTGTTGTATCCTAATTTCTTTTATTTATACATTCTAAGCCTGAAATAAACTGTAGAGTTTAAATTAAAAAAAAAGAGAGAGAATACACCTTCTCAAATGCAAATGAATCAATCTATAAAATTGACCACGTACTAGGCCACAAAGCAAACATGAATAAATACGAAAAGATTAAAATAATACCAACTTTTTTTTCAGACCATAAAGGTATCAAACTAGAAATCAATGATGAAAAGAAAGCAAGAAGAACATCAAACACTTGGAGACTGAACAACATGCTACTAAATGAAGATTGGGTAATTAAAGAAATTAAAAAAGAAATTAAAACTTTCTTCAAAACAAATGACAAAGAAGACACAACATTGCAAAATGTCTGGGACTCAGCAAAAGCGTATCTAAGAGGAAGGTTCATAGCAATACAGGCCCATATCAACAACCAAGAAACTAACCAAAAAAAAACCCTAATCTACCAATTTGAAAAATTGGAAAAAGAGCAACAAAAAAACCCAAAACCCAGCAGAAGACAAGAAATAACAAAAATAATAAAAGAAGAAATAAATAACCTAGAAACCAAAAAGACTATCCAGAAGATCAACAAAACCAAAAGCTGGTTCTTTGAAAAAATAAAATTGATAAGCCCCTTGCAAAGCTCACAAAGGAAAGAAGAGAGAAAATTCAAATAAATAGAATCACAAATGAAAGAGGAGAAATTATAACAGATACAAAAGAAATCCAAAGGATAATAAGATATTACTATGAACAACTATATGGAAATAAATACAGCAACCTGGATGAGATGGAGAGATTCTTAGAAAGATACAACTCTCCAAAATTGAACAAGGAAGATATAGAGAACTTAAATAAACCATTCACAAGCAGTGAAATTGAGGCTCATTAGGAAGAGTCAGCAAAACGCTTCCTAAAATCAAGAGCCCAGGACCTGATGGCTTTAAAAATGAATTCTACCAGACATTCAAAGATAAAATAACACCTGCACTACTAAAGCTTTTTCAAAAAATTGAAAAAGGATGAAAACTGCCAAACACATTCTATGAAGCAAACATCACACTCACACCAAAAACAAATAAGGACCGAAGAAAGAAAACTATAGATCAACATCCCTAATGAACACGGATGCAAAAATTTTAAACAAAATCCTGGCAAATTGAATCCAACGATGAATAAAAAGCATTATTCACCATGACCAAGTGGGATTTATCCTAGGGGCACAAGGATGGTTCAACATCCGGAAATCAATTAACATAATACACCACATCAACAAAGAGAATAACAAAAAAACATATGATCATATCAATAGACACAGAGAAAACATTTGACAAAGTCCAGCATCCATTCCATTCATGATAAAACTCTTTGAAAAATTGGGGATTAAAGGAACATACCACAACATAATAAAAGCCATATATGACAAACCTATGGCAAACATCATCCAAATGGGGAAAAACTAAAATCATTCCAATTAAGATCTGGAACCAGGCAAGGATGCCCACTCTTCCCACTACTCTTTAACATTGTACTGGAGGTTCTACTAAGGCAATAAGGCAAGAGAAAGACATAAAAGGGATACAAATAGGTAAAGAGGAACTGAGGCTATCATTATATGCTGATGACATGATTATATAGATAACCAAAAAAATCTACAGAAAAATTGCTTGAAATAATAAACCGGATCAGTAAGGTAGCTGGATACAAAATCAACACACAGAAGTCAGTAGCTTTCCTATACACAAAAAGTCAAAAAGAAGAAGAATTCAGGAAAACCATCCAACTTATCACACACACACACAAAAAAAATTAAATACCTGGGAATAAACCTAACAAAACACATGAAAGAACTATACAAAGAAAACTTTGGAATGCTGTAAAAAGAGATAGAAGAATGCATAATAAAATGGAAAGACATTTCCTGTTCATGGATTGGAAGAATTAATATCATCAAAATGGCCATCCTTCCAAAAGCAATCTACAGATTCAATGAAATCCTGATAAAAAATCCCAATGACATTTTTTAAAGAGATAGAACAAAAATTACTGAAAATCATATGGAATAATAAAAGACCTTGAATATCAAAAAGCCTCTTGACCAGAAAGAAATAGAATGAAAGTATTACAATTCCAAATTTCAAACTATACCACCATAATAATTAAAACAGCTTGGTAGTAAGAATGGCCCACATCCAAAGAACAGACAACAAGAATTGCTGGCGATGATGTGGAGAGAAAGGAACACTACTACACTGTTGGTGGGAATGTAAACTAGTCCAACCACTATGGAAAGCTGTATGGAGGACCCTCAAGTTAATGAAAATGGAATTACCATTTGACCCAGCAATTGCTCTCTTGGGAATCTACCCAAAAGAGACCTATATGTGGGTACAAAGGGACACATGTGCTCGGATGTTTACCGC
>PVHY01015916.1:0-34920 GCA_004024945.1 Uropsilus gracilis
TTTCCTTTCCTTTCCTTTCCTTTCCTTTCCTTTCCTTTCCTTTCCTTTCCTTTCCTTTCCTTTCCTTTCCTTTCCTTTCCTTTCCTTTCCTTTCCTTTCCTTTCCTTTCCTTTCCTTTCCTTTCCTTTCCTTTCCTTTCCTTTCCTTTCCTTTCCTTTCCTTTCCTTTCCTTTCCTTTCCTTTCCTTTCCTTTCCTTCTCATCTCTTTTCCTTCTTTATCTCTCTCTCTCTCTTTCTTTCTTTATCTCTCTCTTTCTTTCTTTATCTCTCTCTCTCTTTCTTTCTTTCTTTCTCTCTCTCTCTTTCTTTCTTTATCTCTCTCTCTCTCTCTCTCTCTCTCTTTTGAGACTAGGTCTCAAACTCACTATATTTGCCTCTGGGACCGCAGGTTCACGTTGCCCGGGGTACCACAGAGTAAAGCAATCCCCAGCCTCAGCTTCCCAGGTAGCTGGGATTACAGGCGCGTGCCACCACGCCCAGCCAGCTATATTTTGGGGACTAGGTCTTGCTACGGCCCCCAGGCGGGACTCGAACCGCGATCCCTGGCCCTAGCTGCAGCTTCCTAGGCTGCTGCTTACAGGCATGTGCCACCATGCCTGGCTGCTGGCATTTCTTATTAAGAGAAGAGCAGATCACTATGGACCAACTTCTGTGCTGACCCTTCCCACGGTGCCCCACCTAATCATGAAGATTTCTTTTCTGTAATTTTATTCTACTTGCTACAGGGGGCCACGTATTTCTAGAAACCACAGTCCACTAACAATAAAGGAGGTATTATTTTGTCTTTAGTAGAGCACTACATTGGTGCTAGAGTGTGGTGATGCTGGTGGTGATATTCATGTTACCATGGCAACAGTAGTGTGGCAGTTAGGTTGTCCTGAGTGTTCTTAGAGTCATTGGATCTCCATGAACTCCTCATTTACTTTGGAGATCCTAAGAGCCCATGACGATGTGAGCTGAATAAAATCAGACTTGTTAGGGCTACAAATGGCATGTGTGCTGAGAATGCCTTCGACTCTGTTATTATGCCAATTTACCGCATATTCATGAAACATTCGCATTGAAATAAAATAGGCAATTAGTGAGCGGCAAGTGACTAATGCACCTATGTGGCACACATTTCTTCTTTCATATTCAGAACACTAGGGAGAGCCCCACATTCTGCAAACACAGCTACTAACCCCAAGGCGAGACTCCCACATACATACATACTTCTGCGCACACACACACACACACACACACACACACGCATTCACACACACAGAGTTGTGAGTGATTCAGTTCACACAGAATGACCTTCCCCTAGAAGCCAAAACACTGAAACACTCCCTCATCATCTTGGCAGACAGAGGAAGGGGAGAGTCCAGTAGAGGTGGAGGAGGAGGTGCTTGGAGTGAACAGATAGGAACCTCTCTAGTGCAGCACTGCTTTCCTGTTATTTCATGTGTTTGTATCTATCCTAGCAGTCTCTAATATCCATGGGACCTAATAGAGGGAGCCAGACAGTGTGTGTTTGTGCATGTGTGTGTTGTACATTTTTACCATGTTGTGTATATTCTGTATATGTTGTGTGTTATATATGTTGTGTATATTGTGTATATCATGTGTAGTGTTCTGCGTATGTGTGGGGTGAGGTGGAAAGGGAGGGAGGGACAGGAGACAGAAGAGGAGGAGAAGGAGGAGAGGTGGTCTAGTGGTGGGAGGACATCATACTGATACTAAAAGGAGGACCCACAGAAGGTCTGAGGAAAGGTTAGAACTCCCCTCCTCTATTTTATCAGACTCCAAATCTCTTTTTTATTGAAGTAACTTTGGATTACAATGTTGTACATGAGTTTTTTAAATCACCTCTTCAGGTCTAATTACTATAGCATAGCCATCACCAAGACAACTATAGTCCTCTACCATGGTCTACAGTACTCGCTCCTCCCCTCCCCTCCGGTAGCCTCAGTTATACACTAAAATTTATAGGTTTGGCTTTATCTGATCCTGTGTTTTGTTTCTCTCTGTTGCAGCCATTCCAATCCAGGTAGGTTCACCATCAGTTCTAGCAGCTTAAAAAAAAAGGAAAACCCTTGGAGCCCTTGGCATCATCGTCACAGGATTTTTAACAGTGAACAGGGAAAACCAGCCGGCAAAGAAATAGCAACTTTAGTCCCTCTCCCCGGAGGGTCATGCTACCCTTTTATCACTTCTTCACAGACTCAGGTGTGCCCACTCACATTTTTGCACACCCACTGAGCCAGGCACGTATAATCATAGGGAAGGTGCAATACCACAGATGCTGGTCATAGAAGCTAGTGGAGGAAATAGCCTGATGAATTCATGTACCCTACAGAGTGTGACTGGGGGATTTCCCTCAGGCTCCTCTGGTTGGTGAATGAGGAGGTTCGATTGTGGCAAAGTGATACAATTTTCCCACTTCCTAGGTGGGGTGTTCTTGGTGAGCTACCCCAGCTGCCTTGAGGAGTTGACAAAGGCTCTTTCAAATAATGCATCTGGGTACAACTCCTGAGTTAATCATCTCTCTTTGTTTGGCTAGGTTTTATATTCACATGTCCTTGTTATTACTTCTTTTAATATCCGTAAATTAAAGCTATGTCTACTCTATTTGGTTAGGTCATTACCTGCAGGGAACTTGCCGTAAGTGTGTGATTACTGGCTTCACCCTGTTTTCCAGTTGTTTTCACTTAGTGATGACTGGCAATTTCACCATTACTGCAGGGTGCAAGTTCGTTGTTTATTTTAGCAAATTTTCTTAATAGTGTTAATCTGCTGTCAAGTCAATAATGTGTTCCTCAACCTTCATGATAAATGAAATCTCTGGTAGAAGAATCTTGATGAAGTGTTTGTCTATAAGTACTCACAGAGACTAACTTATTTTGACCTTTTAATCTGCGTGTTGTGATGTCTAGAACTAGGTCATTCTCAACCACTCAGTTTTGTAAAGCTTTTATGTTAGCTGACCTACTTCTTATACCTCCTTTTTAAAAAGAAAAAAGAAAAACACATATGACTTTAGCTTCAGATGTGCTGGGCTTTATAGAGTGAACCTGAGAATCACTAAGAAGGGCGCAAGCCCCCTGGGGTCAACTTTGGCAGGTGCTGGAAATGTCTGTGAATATTTGTTACATGTTCCCACTAGTTCCTTTACTTCTTTGAACCAAAACATTCAGTTGCTAGAAATTACTGTCCATGGCACAAATTACCCTCTAAATAATAGCAAAAGGATGATGAAGTTGTGTTCTTCCTCCTTGAGGGCCAGCTGAGGGCTGAGATGCTGTAGTATGGATCCTGGTGTAGAGTCTTCCCAGCAGATACTTCATAGTGTAAAAACCTAGGAAAATCTAACACTCAAGCCCATAAGGCTTTGATTCACATAGGGTAGGAAGGAGAAGATCTCATTATCAAAAAGTATGGTGAGGATACACAGGGCTAGGTCACTAGAGAAAAAAGATTGAGGATGTTTTTAAAACTGAGACGTTATGGTTAAATTCATAACATGGGGGATGACAATGGCCATTAATATGAGAACTCAACTGTCCTAGGTATCTGAATGGATGATAGTGGGCCCTGCATTAGGAGATATCAGCTTGAGACCTTGTAGGCCTTAGTCAGAAATTGCAGTGCCTTGGTAAGGGCTTCCAGAAGCCTCCACGCGACATAAGATTGGATGGGAAGAGGGGTCAAAGGCAAATCAATTTGCTTCTTAAGTTCCCAAGGGCTCATATCGCTACCGTAGACAGGATAAACCACTCTACATAGGTGAATCTATGAGTACCTGCACATGACAAGTCAGTAGCACCCCATGAGTCTTGACTCAAAAAGGCAAGTCATGAGAAAGCACTAATGACACAAGGCCTTCTCTGAGGCACAGACCAAGGTCAAGCCACTCATCAGGGGCTCACCATTGTTCAGATCAGTTCTTCACTGTCAGGGCACAAAGGAGTCATGTGATAGATACTGGACTGATTGCTTTTGATACTCTCATGTTAAAAATTCAGTCCAGTTAATGCTGATTAGTATTCCAACATAAGTTGAGTACCATTGGCTTACAGTGATCAGGACCATGTAGAGTTTTGATTTTTGAAGTTCACTCTATTTCCATTTCACAGCTTTCCAGAGAGCAAGAGCCAGGAGCAACCATTCACCTAAGTATCTGTTTGACTTGATGTAGATATTTGCCTGATATCAGATGAAAAGTTTGAAAGAAAAAAATGTGAAATTTGGGAAAATATAGCCTGTTGTTTTGAATATTTTTTAAGTTCAGTTTTTGGGATACATACTATGGAAAGTAGAATTGCAGAGAGTGGAGAGATAGACAGATGGTTGTTCCTTCTCAGCAGGAAGGTGTACACTCCAGGGGGTGTGTATTCATTTGTATGCTAGTCAGAAGTCTCCAGAGGAACAGGACCAATGAGGTATATAGAAAAGCAGATACAAAAGGTTGATTAAAGGCATTGGCTCCAGTAATTAAGGAGGCCATGAAGTCCTATGGTTTGCTTACTAGGGGCTAAAGGCATAGGAGAGTCCTAGTTCATTCAAACCTGAAGCCCTGAGAACTGAGTGCCCATGCCCAAGGGCAAAAGGTGTTGTCTCAGTGAGAGCGAATTTGCCTTTCCTCCTCCTTTTTGTTCTGCTCAGGTCCTCTGTGAATTAGACAAGACCCACCAGCATTGCTGAGATTGATTTGCTTTACTGAGTCCATCGAATCAAATTCTAATCTCTTCCGGAAACATCCTGACAGACACACACCAGCAATAATGTTTTCTTGTTTACGTGAGCATCCCTTAGGCCAGTCAAATGGATACATAAAATTGACCCTTAAAATATGTTAAAATCTTATGAGCAAAGAAATGAGAACAGGCAATATCACCCCATACAATGAAAGTATGAATGTCATTTGAGACCGTGACTTCATTTTGAGTGAATTTATTATTTAACCAACACACTGAGGGCCTGTCTCAATTCATAACGAAGAAAAGCAAATCCATACAAGTACATGGTTATGAGCACTTAGGGGAATATTCCTAATGGCTTAATCTAAGTGAGACCTTCCAAATGTAAAAGAAAGTTTTATTGTTCTCCAGGTAGGCCCGCCCAATAAAAGTTCAGGAGTCCAAACACTGCCCATAGAGTCAGGAGTCAGTCAGGCTTCCCCAGTTTCATTTCTGCCCCCAGGGAGGTGATCTCTGGGAAGTACTGCCTATTTTTGACTTGGATGTTCTAGGAGCAGTAGAGGAACGCACAGGATGTGCTGAGTGGTGGAGCCGGTTCAGGAGCTGAAAATACATTTCCATGCTGATATCCTTTTGATCCAGGTTAGCACTGACCACAGATCCCAGGTTAGGGTACTCTGAAACCTGAGAGGATCCCCTTCAACCCAGCCCAATTCCTAGTGAATAAAATGTGAAGATTTCTAAAACACCATAAACAGCATCTCCACGTAATTTGCACAGTAATCCAAAATGCAAAATAGACCCAGTCACTTTCCTTCTGACTATTTGAATCAAAACTCAGAAGGCAGAAATATTTTTCCTTTAGTTTTATTGAGGAATAATTGAGGTGTTCACTTGAAGTGTACAAGGTCACAATGTCATATATACATATACTGAGAAATGAGCACTGCAATCTAGTCAGTTCACACATCCATCACCTCATGTGCTCATGTGTTTGTGTGTGAGAGCATTTAAGATTTGTTCTCTCGCAGCTTTCAAGTGCATAATGAGGTATTGTTAACTACATTCACTACATGCTGACCTTTATATTGCAGGACTTATTTATCTGATAACAGGAAGCTCTGACAACACCCCCCTTTTCCCCAACCCCTAGCACCTGGCAACCGCCATTTTGCTGTTTCAATGAGCCTGACTGTTTCAGATTCCACATCTAAGTGAGATCATGCAGTATTTGTCTTTCTGTGTCTGGCTTATTTCACTTAGCATAACATCCTCCAGGTTCATCCATGCAGAAATAAATGTTTTAGAAAAGTGCTCTCACTTTTATGTTTTTGTTCCATGGAAAGTTCTGTGACTGGGTGTCTGTGTGTGCCTCTGGGTTTTGGCAAGAGGAAATGTGTGAATTGTGTTCTCATCTCATATCCTCACTGAGAGAAATTCCTGGATCAAAACAGTCAGGCCCATGGGGTCAGGACAAGCACTCATTCCTCCATGTCTGGGGTCTTTATATCGACTTTCTGTGCTAGGTGAAAATCGTTCCGCACATCTTTGCAGGTTGGGGAGGCACAGGGCAGCCTTCACGCAGAAACGAATGTCCCCAAGCTCTGATGTAGCCTTTCTGAAAAGTGCATCACTAACTTCTGAATGTCGAATAAATAAAGCAAAGATTCAGTGATTACAATTGCCTGAAAATGCAGGGCTTCTGATGCTAGATAAATCCAAGTCAATCCAGGAGGACTTTGACGTGGATGAAGGCTGCTCAGTACATGCATGCCCTGCCTGGGTTCCCACGGCCTACTTTGCAGTTTTGTTTGCAGAGATACAGGTCTATACTGAATCTTCCCAGATGTCTTTTAAGTCAAAGAGAACCCAGTAAGTGTCCCTGGCATTGTCTTTGTTCTAGTACCCTTCCCTCCCATGTGAATGGAATATATCTGCTCATTTGAGATTTAGCCAAAGTGCCTTGGTATAAAGTAAGAAGAGACCTGTGCCTTTTGGGGGTGCACACACTGCAGTTCAGGTCACCAGTAATCTACATGTGGACTGGAGTGGGGTTTCCAATGGTGGGTTGTGACCCATTGGGATCATAAACCAACTTAGTGATTCCCCTAGGAGAACTAGAGAAGGAAAGAAAATGAAAAGAAGGAAAGAAATAGAACAGAAAATAAATTTAAGTGCAGTGCATATATCATCTCATAACTTCTTTGTAGTTTATGTGTGTGTGTGTGTACTGGCTAATTTAAAGTGTGGGACGGTTATTGATATTAATACAATATATTCCAAGCAATATATACATGAGGCTCCTACAGCTGAACATTTTCTCCTAAAAATTAAGAAGGGATTGAATCCCAAATATTTTTTGAAAAAAGTTTATGAAAAAGCATGGGTCAAAATTTATATTTAATTTGCCTTTTAAAATACCAAAACATGAGTTTTTTTCATTAATTTCCTTCCTTCTTTCCCTAGCTTCCCTTTTTTTCTTTTTTGTGGTGAGGTAAACATAAGAAATATCATGCTATGAGAGTAATGTTTTTGGTAGTAGATACTCAACTAGCATTGGGGTACCCACTTAGTGAGTATTTTCCTGGTGAAGACTCAAGTGGGCATGTGACGCTTTTGTTCAGCCTAACATGAAATGGACCATGCACCAGAGAGAGAGGTGAGTCAGGAACTGCTCAGGTGGTCCTTGGGTTTTGATTTCTGTTGTGATGTTTCCTATATCTGGGTCAGGAGTTGGTGAAAGCGGAGTGAGCAACCTTTCTGCTCTGTTCTTGCCTTTGCCAGGTTAAATGGCCTTTTTTCATTCTAGTGATGTGCTATAAATACATTCTTATTTTGAGCAAGAACCCATCTCACTATTCGCTAAACACGGGCTGTGATTAGAGCAGTTTGAAAGCTTTGCTCTCGATTTTTCTTGAGAGAAGCAGCGCTCTGGGGAGGAGTTCCAGCCCAGGACACTGACTCAGTTCATCTTTGCTGTGGTTTTTGTTCTGTAACTGGCTGGGTGTCTGGTTGTTTTCATAGAAACCACAGAAAGCCCTGGAAAAAGCAACAGGGCGGGTGTGGTCTTCCCACCCCAAGATGCACATTTCAGTTTTGATTTAGGGTGATTGTACCTTAACAGTTGCTTGTGTGAGAAACAGTTTTTCTTTTTCCCAAAGATCATTTAGTTTAAAAATTAAGCAGCTGCAGCTAAAAACACTTACTGATCGGATTCTTTCATTCAATTTGGTTTCTCATTTTTGTGTCAGGGCCAAATGCTTCACCAAAAAAACAAAACAAAACAAAACAAAGCAAAATCAGGTTTTGCAGTTGCAATTATAAAATTTGTAAAAGAAAGTTTTATAGTGGAGAATAAGGACATGATTGATTAAAAGCAAGCTTCCTGAGGAGTCAACCTACTCACTTCATGCAAAGTAGATTATGTTTGGATTGAAACTTCTCAGAAAGATAGTATTTTATAAGGTGAGATCCATTCTAACAGGTCAATCTGTTGTGATTTTTTTTCCACTTAAAAATTAGAATGTCCTATGATACGTAAGAATAAATATTCAAAAATGTTTAAATGAAGTCAGTTAGGGATTAACCCAAATATTATAAATGACAAGACTAGAGGCACTTCCTAGGGATTAACATGGCTTAAGTTTTGATAAACCTGTAAAATATTTGCATTTACTGACTTAATTTCATTTTCTAAAACAACACAAGTGAGGTTTAATTTCTAGTCAAGTCTCTCAGACAAATTTGGTTAAAAAGTGAAATTGATTTATTTTTCTTTGTAACTCTTTTCAGTTAAGAACTTCTTCTAGAAGTAAATCTATATTAGGTATAACTCCCAGGACTTTGTATGGTGATCAACGGCAATTGAATAATTGGCTGCGTTTGGAAATTACAGAGTAACGTATTTTAACATTATAAATCTAGCAGTGCATATCTGATCACAGGAGTTGACAATTTAATTGATTTGAGGCAAGGAACATGTTGCTACGGACCAGCCGGGCGAGGGCGCAGGCCGGATGACCAGAGTTTAGCTGGGCAGGAAAGACACAGGAGCCGGCGAATGGCGAACAGACACACACTCAAGGGGTGATGAATCTGCTGCGATTTATTTGAGGTTTTTGTGGATATATATAGTGTTTTAGGCGATTACATCAGCATTTTAAGAATATATGCGATTAACATATCAACAGATTGCAGATTTATCCTAGGTGTAACTTAAACATTTTAACTAACAACATAGTTCTCAAAAGCATCCCAAAACAATCTTTTACTTTGTTATCCCTTTACTGAGACTCCACCAAGGTAAATAGGATTTGCTTTGAAACTTAAACATTTTAACATAACGTTCTCAAAGGCATTTTAAAACAATCTTTTGTTATTCCTTCACTGAGACTCCACCAAGGTAAGTAGGATTTGCTTTGACTTTTTTAGGGAAATACCCTGACCACAGGGCTGCTTAGAATTGTTTCCTAAATCAGAGGATGGCCTCAACAACTCCCTTGCCTGGGGTCTGGGGGCAGCGCCCTAAAGGTCCCCTTGTGAAGGTCAGCTCCCAGAAACACCCCTCCTGTGGGGGCAGAGAGCTTCGCCCATGGGTGCTTTCGCCCCATGGGTCCCCCATTTCAGGTCAGCTCCCACAACATGTGGACACAATATCAACTTAATGTCAATGATTTATAGTCTATATTCTGTTATTTATGGTATGTGTCCATTTTTAAACAGAATACTTGGTTCTTACATTGAAGCAAAAGGTCATATCATGCACTGTGCATGCTTGGCCCATGGTCGTTTATCACCTTGAAGCTGGCATTCTGACAAAGGAGACATGCTCGTGGCCAAGTCTCAAGACTCATTCATTCTATGCTCAACCCCAGGGAAGAGCTGAAGCCTGAAACATCAAGAGCTTGGGTAACAGACATAGTGAGAACAGTATCCATCAAGCTGAAAACATCTCTATCCAGGAAATAATCACCCTAAAACTTTGCATTTTACTTCATTCAGAGGTACACAAGTCATTGCACGTTTTATATTTTGCCTTATTTGATCTTCATCGACACCCTGAGAAGGCAAGACACAGATTTCCATTTCATAAATGAAGAGACTGATGGACAGGGGCTGAGCTGTCCTGAGGCTTTCTATGAAAAGTCCTGGCTCTGGCTCAGCCACATCTGCAGGCCTACCTGAGGCCCCACTATCTCAAAGACCTGCAGCTGGACCCCAACAACCAAAGACACTTCTCACTGAACTCTTCCATTCAGGAACTTGTGTCTTACATGTAATTGGAAAATAGAGTGCATGCAAAACAAATTAATGAATAAGAATGACATACCATACCAATATTTTCTACCCTATCTTATTACATCCCCACCTTTATGGCTTCTAAACCTTCCCCAAGCAGCTGCTCTCATGTCCTCTCAAGGAGGAATGCTTGCCCAGATCTGCTCTCTCTCTCTTACTCCTGCATACCCATCCTGGTCTTGTTTTTGGTCTTCTGTGCCCATAGCAGCTCCACTGCCTCTTGATTCCAACTGTCAAATCATGATGGACATGAAAACTCTTCAGAATGGGTGGTCACACAGAATGGATGGGCACACAGCTTCTTTGGGAAAGTTTGAAAGCATTTAGTCATTTCTCAATTCTGCTAAGTCTGAAAGAGGAGTGGTTGGCAGGGACCACGGTGGATCTCAGTTTGTATCTGCCGGATACAAAACCAACTGAGAAAAGATGCCACCAACTGAAGCAGTGTTTCAAGTTTGGGTGTGCCAATATTTTCCCTTCCTTTCTTTTGCAGATTTTTATATAATGCATTCTCCCACTTCCCAGAAATCTAAGTTTCTGCTTGGATAGCAACATAAAATCAGCTATCACATCATGTCCACATTCCAAACGATGCTCAGGGTATGTGCTCCTGGCTTTACAAATTGCACCTTCCACACTGAGTAGTTTTGTACTGTTTTTTTTCCCTCTCTTACTTGACAATTTGATGATTTTGTTACGAGTGATTGTTTAATTTCTGCTTTGTTCAGCTTTGTTTTCTTAAGTTCTGAAATTTTGTTTTCATAGATATTTACAAACTCTTAAGAATATCAGTTCAAATCCCTAAGTATTATCTCTTGAGCATACAAACTAAATTGTTTGTATAAATAAAGAAAGTATAAATAACTGAAGAAATATGTCCTATTTCCATAAGATTGTTTATACACCCCTCATTGAAAATGGTCCCATCTATACATAGAAGAAAACAGATGATACTTTCTATGACATCAGCCTCTGAGGTATCTTTGAGAACTTAACTCAAATGTGAAGGAAAACAAAAGAAAAAATAAACAAAGGGAATACATTAAGCTATAAAGTTTCTGTGTAGTGAAAGAAATCACCACAGAAAATGAGAGACAACTGAATTAATGGAAGAACATATTTGCACTCATCGCATGTCCCACAAGGGGTTAATATAATAGCATATATATACATATATATATATATATATATATATGTATATATATATAATACAATTCAACAACAACACAACAAATATTCCAACCAAGGAGTGGGCAGCTCTGACTAGACACTTCTCCAAAGAAGAAATACAGATGATTAATAGGCAAATGAAAACTTTTGAAGTCAATTATTATTATGAAAATATAAATCAAGATTGTGACTGGGATGTCTCCTCTCATCTATAAGAATGCCAACAGCAAAAAGATTAAAAAACAAGTATTTTTGGTGGAATCCTTATACACTATTGCTGGAATGCAAATTGATCCCATTTCTAAGGAAAGTGTATGGAGATGCCTCAAAAATTAAAAATAGAACTAAAAGATGATCCAACAATTTCACTTCTAGGTATTTATCCAAAGAATTCATGAACTCACTAATTCAAAAAGAATCCCTTTGTTCACTGCAGCACTGTGGAATGTGGAAGCAGGTAGAGAGATGGAGCTTCGGATAAGAGGAACACCTCCTATCTCTCTAGTCCCCTCTGGCACACTAGAAGGTGGGCAACAGGACGTCTCTCACCTGTAACTCGTTTCCTAACCTCTTTGAAATGTTCCAAGAGACATATGACCTATTAGTCATGGCTGTTGTCCCAAAAGTAAATTCTCCTGTTATTGTGCATCCCCGCATCCTCCTTGCTGCATGTCACCTATGCTTTGCTACTTCCTCATCATTGTAACATTTCCTTGCTGGGGTATATAAGGGTCATCACAACTTCATTGAAGTGGGACCTGGACATACTTCCCAGCTTCCTTGTTCTGTGGACTAGCCTCACAGGTTGCTATCAATCTCTTCCATCTCAATTTCTTTTTCATTCCATATGTGACCCCTAACACAGCACCATTCACAATAGCTAAGATATGGAAACAACCTAAATGCTAGGTGAATGGTTAGAGAAGAAGCGCTATCTACCTATCTACCTATCTATCTATCTATCTATCTATCTATCTATCTATCTATCTATCTATCTATCTATCTATCTATCTATCTATCTATCTATCTATCTATCTATCTATCTAATCATTTGCCTATTTATTACTCTCACAACCTCATAACTCTTCCACTTTTCTGTGCTATGAAGACTTTATTTCCTTATCTCTCAGTTTATAATGAGGAAACAGAATCTGAAAGAGCAATAACAGAGAAATACTGTAGGTTACATCATTAGTGTTAGACGGAAGTTCTCTGAACTCATACCACTTTTTCTCAAGTCTAAGTAAATAATTTAAACACTCCTCTTTTCTGAAGCAAACAGAATTTTATTTTTAGTAAGTTACTTGTAGACAATAAGTTTGCAAATCCTTTTTGCATATTAGGAGAGTATGGTATGGAATGGGGTCAAAACAATCAGCTCTTAGCTGTTTTCATTTAGGAAATTTAAAAAAATGCTAAAAGGATAAAATCTCTAGTTGTCCAAATCATGTGTTTTTTTTTTATCATCAAATAGCCTACTGACTCATTGGTCACCACTTAGAACAATCTTTCTTGCCTTTTTTATACTCTTGAGTTACTTCTACTATTTATTAAAAGGGTCAGTGTTTATTTAACAATTTTGTTCTTAGGAACAATTTTCATTACATTTTATTCTTATTGACTTAAAAATGATTTTGCAATATTTTGTGTTGCCTACAGATTGGCATAAGGAGTCAGCAAACACTCATACCTCCCACATCAAGAGATTAGATTAATATTTCATGTAATTTACCAAATGATGCCAAATATTTGCTGAAGAGGTCTGACTTTGTAGACAGGAACAGATGCCACCTACTTTTAGGCAGCTTCCTGTGGCCTCAGAATTTAGACATACAAAATCACTGCTTCCTACATTCAGTGGCCAGGCCAGATCCAAACTCAATTCTTGTGGCAAAAGTGCACTGGGTTATGCAGTTATCATTAAACCATTCAGGAAAATAATATATACCAATTGTCTGCTCCTACTTGAACAAGTGCTGGTAAATAGCAGGTTTTGCTTCTTTACTTTTGACAGAGGCTTGGGCAAGACCTGGGAAGGAGAAGCTCGGTCCAATGGCAATCTGAGCCCTTGCAACAGTGTTCCTGCACCCAGAAAACCATCCCCAGACTCCTCCTGGGTCCCACATGATGTTCTTTCACAGGTTATTGTGAGAAGTAGATTCATTTTCTGCAACATAATGCTCCCCTCCATGAGCTATTCTCCATGGATATATTTCACAACATTTTTCAGTTTCTTAAAATACCCAGTTTCCTAGTGGGGGTGCGTGGGAAGGGTGACCTCCTTTAGTGCTAACCCAGGTGACTGGGACTGAGGGCCAGGCCCCTACATAGCCCCCAGGTGGTTGGTGCCTTAACTGAACTGACTCCAGCATCAGGGCTGGTGAGAGACGCTTTGTTTGAAACAGCTCCAATGTTCTGATTTTTATTTCTGATCTCATTGGAAGCACTTGCAGCCAATACTATTTTTAGTAAACTTTAGTTCTATTTTCAAAACAGGTTATTTTTCCAATGTGATTTGTGTGTGTATATGAGCGTGTATTTTACCCTTTTCTTCTTTATTCAATACACACTTTTTGCAAGGTAGTTTCTAGGTCTTATTCTCTTCCTGATAATTTTGAAAGAGGGAAATATCTTCCATGCAAATCTAGGTGAGAAGTTGAGAGACAGATCTCAGCAGAACGGACATCAGTCCCTGGTCCCAGGGTGAGAGGGGCTCTCTTTCCTAGTCTTCTTCACTCCTGTTTTTCTAGGCATCCTGTTGCTATGGTTACACCTTGTCTGGTGGCAAGGGGAGATGTGAGAGAAAATTTTAATTTCTGTTTCATCTCACTTCCCATATTAATGAAGTGACCTTCCTTCATTGTCACCAACTGAACCATGCCTTCTTAGATTTGGGGCTCTGCCTTGGAAGTTGGAATTCTATGACCAGAGTGAACACAGTTCAAGGAGGGCAAGGGAGGGGTTGAAATATGTCCTTTCCAATTCCATCTCTGGAGCCAAGTGGGAGGGGGAGAGCTATCTGCTGCTTGGTGTTTGCCAGAATAATGTTAAAAATAAACGTGTATGGGAGAGACTGACATTATCCAATTGTGAAATGACTTTTACAAGTTAACTTTTTATCTATTTGTAAAATACCAGTTTGCCTTTGAGCAGCAGAGCATCTCCCTGGTGGGCCTGGACTCTTCAACCCCACTCTCTGCAGGAGAAGCTGAAGTCGGCCTGATTGTCATTCTGCTTTCCTTGATAAGTTCCTTCTTCATGTGCAGGTTATTCAGGCAAAGCATGAATTGCCCTCTGTAGACATTGCTTTCTCACCTAAACTGTATTCCAGTGCATGCCAAAGGAAGAAAGAGAGATAAGAACCTCAGCAAGTGGGAGCTAAGTTGAAATACATCTCACAATTTTCCAAGATTGAGGCTTAGCCACTCGTATTCCAACATGTTTTTCCTATCCATACATGCCATACCCCGGTTTGATTAGCATTCTAAAGAGAATGAGTATATTCTCTCCTCTTAAAGTTCAAAGGATTTTATATATATCAATTATATATATAAATATATAATTTATGAGTTATATATATAAATTTTATATTTAAATATATAATAATATATGTATATTTATTTATCAAATAGGTTACCTACATATATTTTATAGATAGCAATAACTGAATAAAAATTTGATAATTCTCATAATTTGCTGAGGAAATACGAGGGTGTAAAGTCTGGAGCTGAGCTTTTCCCTAACCTAAAACCTCTATCCTCCTGCAAATGTTCAGGAAAATTCCTGATTAGAGGGTCAGCAGTTTCAAACAAAAGACAGCTCAGCTGAAGTTACTCCTCTTACAAGTAATGTCTTGAGTGGTTTATAAATTTGCACTAAAAAGGCTTCTTTGTATAATTCATCCTTAGCCTTACCTGATTGTTAGATTAATTCATATTCGATTCCTTGGTCATTCCGTTATAATACACAAGAACTCATGGGACTCAGTTTGCTGGGAAATGTGGGTACAGGATGGCAGGACATGGAGAAGGATGCCTTACCCTCCAGTTAGAGTGGCTAGGGCAGAACTCTGAAAAGGACCGCACTGCTGGTTGAGCACATGTCCTTCACACAGTGAGTGGACTGGGTGGGTCGAAGGCTATTGGCACAAATTCCGCAGAGACAACAGATACCAGAATATTAGTCAGAATAAAGTCTTCTCTCCTCTTCCTCCCTCTGGATATCTCAAGTTCTATTTTCATTCTATTTTCTGTGAGCTATCTATTCCAATTCAGTAATTAATGGGAACTCAACCCACACCTCTCTCTGAGTATGCCTTCAGCGATTGTATTTTTAAGAGTCTGCTTGTAGAAGTCCTCCTGGAAAATGGAACATGACAAGAGACTTGAGCTCTGTCATGGTGCAAGGTCCCCTGGGATCTTGATAGAGCCCTAGGGATTCTATTTTATTGAATGCTAACTAAATGGCTGTGTTCTCAGTTTGCAATGAATCAGTTACACCTCAAGCCACAAGACTCCATTTCTGAGTCTCAGATAATGTTTCTCCTTCAGCAAGCTATCCACACGACTGCATGATCTTCAGCAGGCACTTGGGGAGGTTACGAGCTTCCCACCCATACCCACGTTGTCACAGGCTTCAAGTCAGTAGACACCCTGGCTTTGATCTTTGTTGTGTGTCAGCCCAGGTCCAGGGAACAGGAAAAAGAGAATCCTCAGCCCATATCTTCCTTCCTAGGTTAGGTTTTCATCTATTTTGGGGGAGGGGAGCCCTCATGTTGAGAAGCACCCTGGGGAGTGACCTGGGCATGGAGAGATGCATCTTCTTCTTCTTCTTCTGTCAGTGGGGAGGGGAGCCCTCATGTTGAGAAGGTTTCAGATAATTAAATTGAGAAGGTGTCTAAATAATTAAACAGCCTTTATTAATTCCGATTACAGACTCATCGAACAGCTTCTGTGATCTCTGTGGTAAGCCAGCTTCCTAGCATCCTCCTCACAGAGTTACTATCTACTGAGGAGACAGGCCCTTTAGTAAATTGGAAAAACATTTTACTTATTTTGGTAGGATATATCAAACATAGAATCTATCGTCTTAGCCATTACTGAGAAGCATTAAATACATTCAGAAGCATTAAATACATTCACACTCATGTACTGTCATCACCACCACCCACCACCCTAAACTCCCTATCATCCCAGTCTGAAACTGACTACATTAATCCACAAATGTCCATCCTTGCTTCCTCAACTCATGATTATCTATTCTACTTTGTCCTGGTGAATTTGACTTTTCTAAGACCTCATACAGGTGGAATTCTACAGTATTTGTCAGTAAGGTGCTTTCCTGACGTGTGAACATATTCAACCCTATACTTATCATTGTGTGGAAAAGCACAGGGTACCATATCAGCATTTGATAGGGCTCTGATCTAGATGAGAGAGAGACTGAGGAAATGCCTTTAAAGTCTGACCTGCAGGGAAGTCAAGGGACTATAAAAGAGTGGTGCTACAGCCCCTGGAACTAGCGTGACTGAAGGCCTTGGCAAGGAGAATGCACTGATCCTCAATCACTGTCAACTCAGAAAGATCCTTATTCCAAAATGGCACACTTTGGGGTATCATATTCTGACATCCTGCCCATCTCAGATGTAAGATGGCACCCACAGAGCCTGTCATCTAGCCCTGACCCTGAACTCTGTGCCCAGACCAGGCTCCTCTTTATATCTCATACACTTGAATCTCAAATAGCAACGTTAAAGTCTGATGCTTACTGTGCTCCCAGCATGGGGTAGCTACATCATATGAACTATCTTATTTAATTTTCACAACCACTTCATGAGAAGATATTATTATCACGCTTATATTCCTGTTAAGAAAGCTGAGACTGGAGGACTTGCAAGCATTCAGCCTGTATTCAGTTGGCAGCCTGCTGGACTGGGGGCCAGATTTACTCCCAAATCATAATTTTTCATTGGGATGCTAGTAAGGTCTCTTCTGGCAAGTTTTGATTCTATTCCAAATTAGAGTGCATTTCAATGGCTTCTCTCTGAATGAGCAACAGTGCAATGCTGTGGAATGTGATCCGGCAATGCGGCAACCTGGGAACGTGGCCTATTTTTCTGTGACTAGTTTTCCATCCACACCTAAAACAATAGGATGGAGGTTCCTGTAAGGGTTGGCAGGGAATCAGTTCTTCAGAGGCAATGCCATGATTTCAAACATGCTTTAAAAAAAAAAAAAATTAAAGCAGAGACTAGATAAGCTCACAGGCACACATTTAAAAAGGTTAAATCCTACATAGCCAGGCTAATATTTGTTTAACTACACTAAGTGAAAGATGATTTGGTCAAGGGACCAGGGAGAAACCTTTTATTTGATCTGATTTTGCACAAATATTTCTGTACTCGGAGAGGGAGGGAAGGTTCCAGAGTCTTATCCTAACCATCATTAGTTGTCTGCTCATGGGATTGTTCATCTTTGCTTCAAATGTCATTTCTTAGACACTGACTTATGGGTACATGGTGATAACTGGCCTTATTCTGTATCAGATGCACACAGCTGTAGGCCCATACCTGGAGACTCGCTGAGGTAGTGATTTTGACTGTTTAAACAACTGTTTGCAAATACAAAAGATGTCGATCAAGATTCCCTGCTATGGAAAGGTTATTTAGAGACTATTTATAATTATCTAAAGAGAGAGGCAGTGACTAAAAGTAGCTCCCTGTCTTGCATCTTTCTTTGGCATTGACTGGATACAAAGCCACATAAAAAATTATCTCAGTCTGAGTAATTTATCTCCAGTGAGTGTTAACTTATACACATGGTAAGGATCGAGATGAAATGCACATCTGTTCAAATAAACCAGAACTGGACTTATCAGAATAATCAATTGGTCCACAGGTTTTCTTGTTTGTTATATTCCATATTTAGATGAAAGAGCTAAATCACAAGGAAAATGGGTCATGTTGTGGATGAATCAGTTTGGTTCTTTTTTAAATAAACTACCACTGCACATTTAATTTAAATATAGATGGGATTTACATTAAGAACAATGACCTAGGTGTGGGGTAGTCTGTAGTCATTAAGGATTGTTCGATTAGGCTCACTGACTTCTGTTTATTGATATGGGCAATAGAGAAATTAGCTTCATTTTACAAGGAACTTGGCAAGTGAGTGTGAATAATCAGTGACACTTATTTAACCATGACTTATTACTGTCTAGAATACCCCAGTCTATCACCTTTGTAAGACATCAATGCTCAAGATGCAAGGAGCAGCTCTGAGCCTACTACGGATATTTTGCTAGAGGGAAGATGAAGAGAAGGAAAAGAGGAGAAAAAAGGGAAACTAGAGTGAGCAAGGAGTCCTTGATGAGCAGGTGGGGCTCACACCTTAACCCTCCAATCATATGATCAGTCCCTGGCAGCACTTCCAGTTCTTGGGACTTTCTTATAGTCACTTGTTTAAAAAAATATTATTTATTTTGTTCTTTAGATCACAACCTCTGTGTTTTTTGGGATACCTCTCCCTCCCTCCTTTCTCTGGTGCCTCTTCCTCTCTCTCAAATCCCAATCTCTGTTGCTTACTAGTCTGTGTTGATTCCATTAGCCTCTTTCTTTCCTGTGGCAGTGTCCTTCCACTGGGTGAGGGACTGTGTTGTTGGAACCAGCTAAGCCTTGCTGGTAGGTTTTCAGTCTTAAGTTTGCCTTGGTCGGCCAGTTGTATTCATTTGTGATCTGTCCATGTTTTCTTGCTGCAGGCTGTCCTCTCCAATCCCATCTCCACTGCTTTGTTGCTTTACCTTATAGCTCTGGTGTCAGATTTAGAGGGTCTTGCCCCCATCCAGTGTTGGTGAAGAAGTTTCTTTGTGATTACAGGTGTTTGTGAATGGCTTTTGTAGATCATCTCCTCTGCCTCAGTTTGCAGTTTTGATGTGGGGCTGATTACCCCATCTTTGGTCTTCCTCTCCTCTCCCGTAGTGTGGGAGGGGGCATTGCTCTCCTGGAAGGCATCTCCGAATCAAGGGAACGGTACCTCCCTGCACAGGGGCAGGGCCCAGATGGCTGAGCCTGCATCCGTCCATGCTCCCCTTGGGCTAGGAGCAGGGGGCAACATGGCTCCGCAGATCCAGGCTACAGATGACTGCCCTGTGCAGCAGCCATCTGCTGATGGGTGAGGCCACCAACCCCCCACCCTGTCCCTCTCTAGGGCTCACTGGCTTACCCAGCGGTCTTACTGAGGACCCTTTACCCCCTTTGCTTCCTAGTGGCAAGGGAACTTGGATGGCTAGGGACCCGGGCACACAGGCAGCCCTCAGGTGTCTGTCTGCTGGTTTACAACTACTCTTTTCACTGAACTCAGGTATATGAAAGGGGCAAAGGATGCTCTTGCCACCTTTCTCTTTCATCAGTTCAGAACCAAGGGAAACATGTATTTATTATACCATGATTCCACATCCTGCCACAGCTGAGAGGGAAAGACAGGACAGTTCATGACTGGAGGGTTAAGATACTTGCAAGTCATAACTTTCCTACCTACCAAACTTCCACATCCTTTACCCTTTCTCAGACCTCCATTTTTTCTCCTAACCACCAATTCCTTTAACCTCTTCCTGGCCTTGAATTTGAAGTCCTGGTCACTAGGCTGGCTTTGGCACCTGTATGATGGTTACTCCTCTTGGTTAGGATATTCTAGAGATTATCACTAAATGACTTCCAGGCCAAATCACAAATATACATCATGGTAAGTGCATTATATGGGTAATCTGAGAATGGGAGATCTGAGAGTGAGCACAGGGCCATCTGGCCACACACTATCGGGAACACAGGAAATAGTATTGTTCAGAAAAATGCAGGTTCCTTATAAATCTGATGTTTAGGGAAAGAAGCTGATTCCAAAAAGATAGAGTTAGTTGAAGGCATATGGGTGCCTGATTCTGGTTGGAAGAACTACTGAATAGCAGATGTTGAGGAATATTTCCCTTGACTTCCACCACATGGTGCTGGTATTTAGTACACAAATAAAAGCCCTGAGATTTTACAAAAGCACCGAGCTCTCAATTCATGGAGGATTTGCCTTCCTAGGAGCACACACACTTCACAGTCTCTTGTCCGCTCCCATGGGGCGAGTACTGGTGAGTGGGAGAAGTCATCTAAGAGGGGAAGAAATAAACCGTTGGTGCCCCACTTCATATGGGAAACCAAGGTTATACCTCAATGTAGGCAAAATACCAGTGGATGGGAAAATCAGGCTGTGGCCATAAGCAACTCAAATTTTAAGCTGTCACTTGGGGGTATTGAGGGTTATTAATACCACTGGTCTGTGGTATTAATAGTGGTATATAGCATTGTTCCTGACCTGAAGTATATATTGGTGTATACTTTTGAGGTATATATTGGTGTATACTTTTGTAGTATTGACTTGTGTCTGCAGTTTTGATCCTGGTCTGAGATATTGATCCTGGTCTGGGGTATTGATATTGGCATATAATATTGTTCCTAGTCTGATATTGATCTTGCTCTGTGGTATTGATTCTTGACTATGGTATTGTTTCTGGTCTGTTTGATTCTGGTATATATTATTGATCCTGGAGTATAATATTGACCTTGCATATACTATTGATCTAGTTTGCAATGTTGATTTTGGTTTGTTGTATTGATTCTTGTCTATGATAAAGGTTGTGGTCTGTAGAGATTTCTGGTAGTTACAAAGGAGGTCACTTTCTCTCTGTGTGTTGTAAGTTCCTTTCTCTGCACATTTCCCTGTTTGTTGACTACTCTGGATAATTCCATAGTCTACTTTGGAAAAGGGTAAAGCTTTCTAAGTGGCACTAAAATTCACTGGTAAAGTGAGGAATAACAGCAGCCCTGCAGACATTTTTGGCCATTGGCAGATAGATAATTGTTTCCATGAATTCTGGTGGGATGGCTGGGTAGTTAGTCCTTCAGTATTATGAACCTGGACACAAGAAAGGGGTAACCAGCAGAAAATCCATCTTAGTCATTACCAGGGAGCTCTGGGCTGACAGAGAATGATGGGGTTTGGTTTTCATGTATCAATTCTGGCAAAATCAGGCTGTTGAATACATTGTGGAAGTGATTCTGGTAAGTATTATGCCATTTATGGAACCCCATAACTCCAGACTTGCCAATGTTTTTGTTTCTGTTTGTTTTCCAGATTGATTCCTGCAAATCACAGAGACTCTTGGTTCCCAGTGGCCATTTATTTTGTTGCCTTTCAGAGAGTAGAAGATGACTTTTGCCTTCTCTCTGCCACAGTCCCTCACTTATTTTTTTTTTTCTATATTTCAGCATGTGGCTGCTACCCTTAATCTAAAAATGACTCATGGGTACCCTAGTACCACCTCTTTCTGACCCACTAGTTTAATTGCTTCCTCTGGCAACTCATACTTGCATGATCACACACTCTAGTCTCCACCAAGGCCCCTCATGAAGTGTTGTTTTTGGAGGGGTCACAGAACAATAACAGGATACAGAGTATTGACCTTTCTCAGAACCTCTTCTTTGTTTAATATTTCAACTCTTCTTCCCTTACAAAACTTTTCCTAACGGAACCAACTCATAAAACCTAGTTCTTCACAATAAAGTTAAATAAGTTTTCTAGACAGAGAATAAATAAAAATTGATCCATGTAAACAATACGCAGCATGAGTGTTTCATGTGGCATTTATATTGACAGCTATCCTTCATCACATAAATGAAGGGTCCTTTACCTGCCAGCAGTGTCTGCTCAAGACCTGATATGTGGTGAATCTTTTTACCTCATGGGGCCATTAGCATCTGGCTGTGCTCACATATTCAGTGTTGCCCTGAAAGTCCAGTGAATGAGGCTCTATGGATTCCTTGTTGGGTTCTGGAAATGTAGTTGAAAGCACGAACTCAAAACCCTCCTGTTCATAAATATCTCTAGTATCTCTTTTGCTTGTGTTAGAGAAGTTTTAGCTTCTGAACTCAGTATGGGATTGCTGATGTTTCTGATAGGCATATGAGATGGGGGGGGCAGAGCTGAGATCCCTCAAGTTGCCCTCTCTTTCCTCCATTAACCTAAAAAAACCCCAGATGATCCTTGTAGCATAGGTTCACCTTTTGGAGTAAGGGTTATTTATTTTCAGTATTTGTCTTCTTTAAAGTTAAAAAAAGAAATATAGTGTTTTGCCAGATTTTTTAAATCAATATTTTTTAGCCTTCTTCAAAGAGTAGAGAAATAAATTTCATTTTTTTCAGCTTCTCAAGTCTTTTTTTCCTTTTATCCAATTGGGGCAAATAACCATTATAAATAGTCTTGCATTCATCAATGATAGTTATTAAATCCCTTCTACATGTCAACAAGAGTTATAGTCGCTAGAGATGCAGTAGACAACTATGACTATATCCTTGTGGGATTCACTCCCTGGGGATGGTGGCAGTATGGCCTCTGAAGATAAAACAGCAAGCTACTAAATAGACTCAGATAGTGTAGTTAGACTTGGAGTTGGTACTGGGGTAACAAGTGATTGGAGAGATGGTGCTCCTGCAGGTAAGGTAAACCACATGGTCCCTCTAATGGACCGACAGACAATGTGTCTCACAGAGTGAGGCTCTTATCATTCTGCATATATCTCTGAAAACTACAACTTTTCTTCAGGAGCAGGACTGGACTAGGAAGAATCTGTTTCCTATTGGTGTGTGTCCATTGCTGGTCTGATGACTAGAAATATGGCATATAGGAGATAGTCACTCAAGGATGTGTTTCAAAGACAAGAGTGATGGGGATGGAATAGGATTCTCTTAGTATTAAAGATCATTTGTTTTCTGTGGTGATTAGAGAAGTGAAAATACAAAGACACATGCTAAATTTTCATGAGAAAAATCCTCATAGAAACTTCTGGAAAAAACAGTTTTGAGCAGAACTGTTCAAAGTCTTTTCTTACCCCCAACATTTAGTAACATTCCCCACATTCTGAAGATGAGCGAGTGAAAATACATAAATGAAAAATTCAGAAATTCAGATGTTACCTTTTCTGTGAATCAATATGTCACTGTTCTTCTATTTCCATGACTCTGAAGGGAGTTATCAGGCATTTTTACCTCACTGAGATACTTACTTTATGGGTTTCTAACTCAGCATTCTTGATATGCTTCAAATCAGTGCTGCAGGGTGGCTGATAGATGTCCCACTTTGTAAAAATGTCATGTTTAAGATGGTTTTTCAAGTTCCTGAGATATATCCCAAGTGGCTTAATCAGTCTAATTTTTATGTTCAAACATTCTTCTTATACCAATGAGCTATGCCCATGGGTGAGAAGCCATGTGGTTGGTATGGGTGACCACTTCCAAAGCTGTACCACTTCATAGTCTCACTGCTACTGATTGGAGACAGAGGCTGGTGTCTGGAAGGCCACATGTTACTCAAGAGTTCAAAACTATGTACTGTTTTAAAGACTCAAGGTTGAGAACATCTGTGTAAACACATGCTCTTCCTTATACTGGCTATTGAATAAGATGCTCTCAGATGGTCACCAGAGAAGCAATGAAGTGCACATTGCAAAGTTGCCTAGGATACAAAAAATGTTTTTGTTTACCCCCACACATTCATATGCTAACTTCAAGCCCCCCAGTGTGATGTTGGTAAGAAGCAGAACATTTGCAGGGTGTTTAGGCCATGAGTATAGGGTTCCTGTGATGAAGGTAGTATCCTTATCAAGGAGACCTCAGAGAACTCCCTTGTTCTTCTGCCATGTGAGAACATATGTACAAGGTGACCCTTTAAGAAACGGGAAGGGGACCTCACCAGCACTGATGGCTTGATGTTGGGCTGCCTCTTTGCAGACCTCTGGGAAGTACATTGTTGTAAACCCACATAGCCTGCAGTGTTCTGCTGGAGCAGTGAGACCAGGTTAAGATGCTGCCTCAATAATACCTAGAACCTATAATTAATGTTCAAAAGACAGGCCCTGGGAACCATGGAAGGAGCTTGGCAACTATAAATAACGTAAAATCTTGGGAAAGTCTCTCCTGTGAAAACAAAGTGTATAAAGACAGAACTGTTCTGGATTTATATACATGAGATGGTGGAGGTACAAAATAAGGAACTTAGAACTAATGAAATGCTAAGAATTCAAAGTAGGAATTTGCCTAGTTTGTATAATATTTCATAAAAGTAATGTTTCCTGTTTCTGTTAAATACTATCCTTATTATTATTTTATCATAATTTGTACTTGCATCTCACCTGTCTAATCTGAAGAAGTTACAAATTTCCTCCTCTTTTATAAGAAGAGACCCAGATCTAGTTTTTGTGTTCTACTTCAAAGGCAATTTTGTAATCTGGGGTTATGTATGTCTAGTTCAAATTAGTGAGCTGTGTGCTATTTCTTAGTATAGAATTCTTATCACTGAGTGACAGATGAACTTATGTCTATGTTTTATCCTTGGGTTATGATTGATTTGATTCGTGATCCAAGCAAGTGGGATAGTGCTTATGGATTGATGAAGATACATTATTATCAATTCAATCTAGTCTGTAGCTACCTCATGTTCAGGAGCCTGGGGCTTTGAGAGATGTTTTGATGTGGAATGTGCCAAAACTGGTATCTTGAATCTTGTTCCACTGTCTACTACACAGTCAACAGCAACCACATTTGTTGAATGAGTGAAATAATCTGGACTTATTCTCCACAAAAATCCAGAATACATACATACATACATGCTTTGACATTATAATATATGAACACATTATATTTACTTGTAAAAGTGGATAAATGAAGAAGTGCACATGAAAAATGGAAAAATTATATTGAATGTGTCTTAATCAACATGGCCATGGTTGTTCTGTGACTGGTAAGTTTCTTCTAGGTTGAACCTTAGTTGAGCCATGTCAATAACTGGAGCCCAGGTTGTCCTGGGACTACTCAGTTTGAGGACTTCTGATATGCCTTTCTGGGCAGGATTTCTGATATGTCTTTGCAGTTCATTAGCACTAGGACTTGGTTTAATTTGCAGTTCTTAAATACATCATATCTGCTATGAAATCATTTATTCTGAAGGAGATGACTTTCTTTGAAATGATCATTCTTGTGACGAAAATCTGTCATCACTTCCAACCCTTTTGGAGAACTCATGAGCAATTCTGACTCAAACCTAAGGCCATCGGCCTTGTGGAATCAGAGTTCATTATTTCACAAGCAAAACTAATAGACTTCTTTCAAAGTCTACATAAAATTGAACTCATGAGGAATTTACCAATATTTCTCTTAATATGGATCACTCCATTGATAGTCTAACCTATTGGGGCACTACTGATCATCAAGACAACTTCTAAAATATTGAACAAACTGGAAAAAATATCTTCAGGAAAACAATGGCACCTTGATGGTCAATGCAACTGCCATAATGAATACCAATGTCTTGTACTTTGAGGTTTTGGCCAATGTCTCTGAGCAGGGCTTTATTTGTAAGTCCCGGCCCAATAATGGTGTGATCCTCATCTATCAAGGAATAGAGCTCCAAATTTCACCCCAAAAGGGAAAAACTATGAAGAATGGAGATAGGCAGATGGACCAGGAAACTCACACCACCACATTTAGATAAAATAATTTGCATTTCAACTGTGGGGAATGGAATATTGCCATTCATCATAGAATGGTTGTTATTTATATGGTATTTCAGGAACTTATTCATGAGGAGATGCTGGGAATGCTTTCAGCAATGAAAAATTACACAGGATATTGAAATAGCATGAGGTGAGATGACATTTTATCACAGGTTTGCCTATTTGTCAGTTATATAAACAATTTTGACTAATTCAAAACTGGCCTTATTTTCAAAATTCCAGATTTTTTTAAATTTGATACAGTTAATATGTACCTAAATTCAAAATGGAGATTAATATTCACTGCTTCATTATAGGGGAAGATACTATTAAACTGATATTGGCTTATTCAAAAGATAGTCTAATTTGATGTAACGGTTACTTTCTAGCTGAATGAATACCTTCTTATTTCTTAATTAAAAACTGAAAACTCTAGACATCTTTCATTCAAAGACCATTTCCTTGGTGCATTTTAAGTCAGTGTGATTTTACTGTTACGGTGCAAGCCACAGTCTGTCAGAAGAATTTGTTTTCACAACTCTTTCTTATACGGCAACTCAGTGTAGTCTGATTAAGAAATTTATACATTGCTTACTGAGTTAACTGCTGGAGGGAAACATCTCATTTTAACGACACCCTTAGGAGGCAAGAGGATCATGCTTCCTAGCTTTAAACTCTACCTTATGTGCCATACTGAAAATAAGGCATTGTACTAGCCACTGTTGTCCTTAAGTGCAACCTTGGCTATCACAGTGTGAGGGCTTCTAAACTGGCAAAGCTTCAGTCATTTAAAGCAAAATTCACACCTCTTTCCAATCAATGGCCACATCCTGTGACTACTTGAAAGGTGATGTCTCTGTCACTGCTGACTAGGGAACAAAGGTTCTCCCTAATTTCTGCTTTTACTGTGGATGCTTCTAATTCCTTTTCTTTTCTATTTTTGATTTATTAAGCACAATTGAGGAAAGAAAGAATGTGGGCAGTTTTCATTAGCTTGGTGAAGGCAAAGTAGCATTCAGAGAAATTTGGCTAATTAAGCTAATAGTTGGGGTAAAGTGAAGGGTCTTTCATTTGCATAAAAGCAGCAATTTGGCATGCATTGCATAATGCTCCTGTCTCTGGAGTGCAATTCTGATCTATATGGATTTAAATATTCAGAGCCCTCATGGGCCACGGTAAATAAGGATAGAGGTTTTGGTGAATAATAAGCAAACTGACTTATAAACCTGTCAGATTTTCAGTTAGCCCTGTAATATTGCTGATTCTGGGTTTAGAGGCTCAAATAGATTTTATTATCTACTTGGAAAAGGAAGGAATGAGAATCAACTACCTAAATCCCAAGGTATTTGAATTGGTCAAGTGGAGCATCATGTTATTTAAGTGGAGTGATTTTTTTCTCCCTCTGATTATCTGACATATAAATGATAGTTCATACTGCTAATGATATCACAGCTTATGGAAAAATACTGAGAGGAACCAGTCAGCAAAGCCTTACTGTCAAATGAATTACAAGATAAATCAGATAATTTCTTGTTATAGTCATTTGTTGTTACATCTTACAAAGATTTCACTAATGACCAAACAATTTCATGAATAGGGAATTGAAATGTTGGCACTTGTGAATGGAGAGGTCCTTGTGAATAGAAGTGGGGCCAATAACTGCACCACTTACAATGTTTTAGGGAAGGTTTTTGGCCAGCTTGCAGACATCACTGTTTATGGGCATCTAGGGGCAGGCTGTAAGGAAGGAAGGGAGAAAAAATGTACAGGCTGGAGAAGACCATTTTGTGCAAAAGTGAATGGTTGATAAGAGACCAGAATTAATCAGAAGGATTATTCTCACATGATTGACACTGCTTTCACTTCCAGCTTTATTGCTCATGATTATCTAAAAAGGGTGATCATACATATTCCTCTGTTATTTTAATGTTGTAACATAGAATGCTATTTGCTCAATTTCTATTCTATTCACATTAACATTTTAAGTGTTAGACAATAAGATGAGAGAATGAAGGTGAAGTCTTTTGAATTATTAATGGATGTTCTTAGTTTAATCTGTATGTGGTATCTAAAGAATCCTTACAAGTGTGATATTTTCATGCAATGAGCTCCTATTTAAATAATTATTGTTAAAAATAAACATGGGGGACACAATTCGCTTAAATATTATTAACTTTAAAGATAGTTATAAAATAAAACAATCCCTTAAATCTCATCTCTATTACAATTTGAAGATTTTTTTCTTACCTTTCTCTCCCTCTCTTTTCTCTCTCTCACACACATGAAAAATCCTAGTGTCTGAGAAAATGCAATCATTATCACAAGTTAAATTGAAGCTATATAAAACTGATAAAAGCTTTGCTTTGATGTAAAGCTCCTATAAAGTCTTTTGCTTCAAGTTGGCCTTGGGGGGGGTGATCGTAGTGTGATAAGATTCTTTTGGAACTTCACTGATTTAGATTTAAATCTCTTTTTTAGGGTCCTTAAGCCTAAATAAAGTTTTGCCTCATTTTGTGGTACTTTGGTGAGTTTATAGCACACTATCTCAGTAATTCCCAGACACAACTGTGTTATCTTCTGCAGTTTTGGATGCCTGAGGAACCCTTGGTTTTACAGAAAGAATATTCAACTTTCTCAAAGATCACTATACAGAGGAATCCATTATTTTGCATCCTCTATGTTCTAATTTTCAGCAATTCATTTGTTCAATTCTCTTTGGAATCAGTCTTTTATAAAATAAATTTAGGGTGTGGTAATTTGGCATTAATTCTTCAGTAGGAACATTTAAATTTACAGTAAACCTATTATTTCCAATAAATACAAATAATAAAATTGCAGAGTGAATAAACTATCTGGGGGTACTGATTGTTGCTACAAAATCCAAGATATGATTTTACTTGCTCTAATAATCTCAAAGCACAAAACAATCCCAGGGACAACAGTGACATTTATAATAATCTGGCTTGGGATAGTACCCATACTTTGCCAATGCTCTTTTTATTGCTTTTATTTTATTTTGATTTTTATAATAAATCAACTTAGGTTAGGGCATCGTTAATCCTAATGATTAACAAATGAAGAAACTAGCCCAAAGGGAGGCTGCCAGAGATCACAGTAAATCTGTGGCAGGACCAGATTAAAAAGCTACTGTTAGACCAACTGTACCTTTTCTTTGCTGGAAAACAAGTAGAGAGGGTGATGAAGGACATTGAAGTAGTATTCTCTAGAGACAGAACAAATGGGACATATATTTTCTATCTATCTACCTATCTCTCTGCAACATTTATATATATACAAAGTTAGATGTATTATATATGTCAATCACTATATGCATATACTATACAGATATGCATTATATTGATTATATACATATAATATATGTGATTGATATGCGTGACACATCTAAATATGTATATATAATTTTATATATAACTTGTAGGTAGACATACATACACATGGATATAAAGAGATTATATGCTTATGTGCATGCATAGATATACATACATGCATATATAAAAAGAAATTATATGTAACTTTTATGTGGTCATGGAAACTGAGAAATTCCTGATCTGCCATCAGTAACTCAGGAAAATGAGTGGTATAATTTAGTCTGAAACTAAGGGCCTGAGAACTTGGGAAGCCATAATGTAGACCCAATCTGAGAGCGAGAAAAGATGAACAGAGATGTCCCAGTGCTCACAATTAGACAGGAAAAAAAGGTGAATTCTTCTTCCTCTTTTTGTTCTTTTCAGACCACTCACAAAGGGAAGGGCCACCAGCTTTCTAAATCCATGAATTTAAATGCTAATCTCGTCCAGAAACACCCTCAGAGACACACCCAGAAACAAGGTGTAATCTGGGCACTCTGGCCTGTCAGATTAGCATGCAAAATAAACCATCAAGGAAAACAGGGTTGAAAGTATAAGAAGTGAAAAGAGGAAGTACAATAAACAAAGAGGTGATGACATAAACGATGAATGAATGATCATGAAAAAAGGCCCATGGTGATGAAGAAGTAACCTGGGAACCTCCTCTGGTTTTGTCATCACATAGAATCAGGCTTCTAATAATAGTTGCTATCTTCATGATGGCTGAGAACAACTCAAGGAGACCACGAGCACATTTCAGTGCTCCTTGGAAGCACTGATGACCAACCTGCTTCCCTCAGCTGTTCAAGGCTTCAGACAGTTGCACAGGGAAGAGTGGCTCTACCCAGAACTAATCATCCCATTCCCCTTCCAAGTCATTGGGACTTGCTTTATACTTTGCATTCTGGTTACTAGGGTCTCCTTGTGAACTTCAGCCCTTTGGAAGTCTTCTCATCCCTGTGTGATCTACACATCTCAGAAATAGTACAAACCTGGAGGGCTGGGGCTTGGTCATCTGCACACTAAGAACTGCAGGACACAACTCAAAAACATGCAAATGGTGGAAACAGCAGTAAGAGCAATGATTTACACGAAGAGAAGGAACAACTGAGACAGAGAGAGAGACAGAGAGATTGAAGAGAAGGAACAACTGAGACAGAGAGAGAGACAGAGAGATTCATAGGCTGACATGTGGCTAGATGTCTTCTGTCTTAATCCGGAGCTCATCTACTGGGCAGACACAGAGGTCCAAGTTGAGGTTGCATGTGGCAGACTGAGGATTTCTCCACAGACACCCTTTTTTTTTTTGCCAGAGGTTCAGCTGCAAAAAAACCCTGCAGCTTACCTACCCCAAATTCTCATCTCTGCCCTCTTTTGCCATCAGCATCCCTCCCAGCTCAGTGGGTGGAGTTTTGAAGGTTTCATCTCCTATCATTGAAATTCTTTCACAGCCCCACACTGGATCCTCACCATTCTTCTCACTATCTCACAAGAACTTGTCTATACCCCACAGACTTTTTTGCAGATACTAGAAATGCTCAGTCATCAGCACCTTTCCATAGCCTCAAACTCTTCTCTAAATATTAAATTAACCTCCTTTTCTGTACATATTATTACTACTGGCTCTTTTTTTAAAAGACAGGAACTTAAAAAAATAATTGCTGAGTTTTCAGTCTCTGGGTCCCAACAACCTATCAATCAGTTTCATGGGATGTATGGCTAGCAGAATTACACTGTGAACTTACAACTCTTCACCCAGTCCTGCCTCCTCAACTCCTGTGGTAGCTGCAACTGCTCTTTACAGACTCCCTGCTTCTGCCACCTTCTAGGAGTGAAGAAAGATCTTTACTTAAAGGCAGGGGCCTTATCAGTCACACTTTTCTTCAAAATTCTCTAATTATTTGCTTCAGAGGGGGAACTCAACTAAACCTTTCACAAAAGTCTTAGCAACATCTTCTGTACTCTCCAGTCACATTTGACTAATGCTCATATAGTTGACTACACAAGAATCATTAACTCTGTTATGAATTCATATATTTGAAACATGTCTTCTGGGCATGTAATTGTAGAATAAGACAGTTGTATTTGTCCCTCCCCAATCTTTTTACCTATTTTTCTTTCTTTCTGATCATGTCTCAGTACAACGCTGAGAAAACTGATCAGGAGTATTCTCCCCCTGTCCCTGATTTGAAGGGACTTCAATATTCAGTAATAAATTTGCATTGCTGTAGATTATGCATTTCTCTTTGTTTCACTTCCCTTTGTATCACCTTTTCTCAGATTTAGAGCATTCTGTCTGTCTGTCTGTCTCTCTCTCTTTTTTTTTCAAGTATGATTGTTGACCCTGCATTTCAGGTGGATTTATTTTCACTCATCTATTGGGAGTGTGGCTCTTTCTGGTTGCAGTTATATGAGGGTGTGGAGTCCCACTTTTTCATGTGTTTGAACTTGTATAATTTCAGTTCTGTGGGGCTTAAATGCTGCCCACAGGACAAGAGTTACCTGTGCTTGGGTTGAACTTCTTGGTTTATCGACTTGGAGAAACTTCTGATAATTACTTAATATCCTGTAAACAAGTTAAGAATTCTCAGATCAATTTCTTTAGGGGTCAGTCATCATTTTGTCACTCTCAAAGGGGAAGATAATCTGAAGAACCTGGTGTGCCTTATTTCTGAAAACAGAACTCTTTCTGCTCAGCACTAAAATATTGTTGCTTTTTGTTCCTATCCTCTCTTTAAAAAGATTAGTGAGCTTATATCTTTCAACAAATCTTTTTCCATATTTTACATTGGTAGTTCAAGAAAGGGCAAAAAAGAAAAAAATGTGGGTGTTACCCACTTTCTTTATGAAAGTCCAGCTCATGTTTTTTCCTCAACCACAATATTCTTCTCCTGGCCAAGGGAAACATATGAAGTTCCAAAAATAATATTGGGGGATGGGAGTGGGGGTCTTAAGCTGAAATGAAACTTGGAAAGAAAATATTTTTAGAGAAGAAAAATTACGTATCTTTTCCTAAGTATTTTTATTTAAGCATTGCCACTTTTCCAGAAAGATTGAAATAAATGTTTATGGTTTTTAAAGAAACACACCCAAATTTATACACCTCCCTCCTTCCCACTTCCCCCCCTCCCTCCTTTCTTTTTTCCCTTTTTCCTTTATTCTTGCTCTCCCTTCTAATTACAGTTCAATTTAAAATTATTGTTTTTAGGTACCAAAGTATCCTATGAAAGTGATCAACTCCACTTTGAAAAAAGTGATAAGTAGAATCAGTCATGTATGTTAAAAAAGGAATGTCCACCTAGAAAGTGAACATTTGTGATTACAGTGTGTGTTTGTGTTTGTGCATGTGTGGCTTAAAAAAACCACAATTACCAGTACTTTTCAAAATAAAGGTAATTCTAAAAGGGTGCTCACACTAAGAGGATTTTTGAAAATCCAGGGGAGATAAATAGTTTAACTTTTAGAGTTTATTATAGCTGGCAACTCAGTCATACTCGATCTGTATTTACATGGGCCTTTATATATCCTTCAAGTTTTGCTGTTACGATCACTCTTAGCTATGATTTAATACTGCCTGAATGTCATTGCCTGAATGTCATATTAACCTCATCTATCTATCTATCTATCTATCTATCTATCTATCTATCTATCTATCTATCTATCTATCTATCTATCTATCTATCTATCTATCTATCATCTATCTATCTATCTATCATCTATCTATCTAATCTATCCATCCATCTATTTATTTTTTTGAGACTAGGTCTTGCTATTTTTGCCCATGGAACCACAGGCTCTCTATTGCCCGGGGTACCACAGACTCAAGCAATCCCCAGCCTCAGCTTCCCAGGTAGCTGGGATTACAGGTGCGCGCCACCATGCCCAGCTATTTTTTTGGAGCTAGGTCTTGCTACGGCCCCAGGCAAGACTCGAACCACGATCCCTAGTCCTGGCCGCTTCATATGCTGAAGCTTATAGGCACGAGCCACCATGCCCGGCAACCTCCTTTTTTTTAAAAGCCCTCTTTTTATATTTTACTTTTCTTCCCTAGACGTTAGTCCGTTTAAAAAATGTGTGAATGTCTTACTAATCCATACTGTTCTGATTGCATTCAGATCAAATCTTAGGATACAGAAAGTTTGTTAGCAGTTCATCTAGTTGGGCTAGCAGATCATTCTAAGATTGATCAAATGCTTTAAATAGTTAAAAATTATTCCTATTTCAATAGGTATTTAATTCTCAGATGCCCAACTGTCACTAGTCTTCATATATCCTATCATAGACATACATAAACAAAACCATGGAGCAAGTATCTAAAAAAAAAGAGAACTCCCACTAATACCTTACATAAAATATGATTGATAGTAAATTGTAGATTTAAATGTACAATATAAACTACATAATATTTAGATAATAGCATAGGGATGAGTCTTCAGAACCTCGAATTTGGACAAAAGTTTTCAAACTGCTAAGAACAGATACTACACTTGATCTTAGACAAAAGGCTGAGAAGCAATGGACAAAAGTTTTTAAATATACCACCAACAGCACAATGCATAACAAAACAAATTGATAAATTTGAACTTTATTAGATTAAAAACTTTTGGTTAGTAAAGGACTTTATTAGAACAAGTTTTTGACATAGGACTAGTATCTAGAACATATATAATTTTTTTAAGTTCAACACTATAATAGACAATCTATTTAGAAAATGGGACAGAATGGGAAAAAAAAATTTTGCCCTCAACAAAAGTGACAAGGGTTTAATAACAAAGATCATAGGGAACTCACACAACTTAGCAAAAACAAAACAAAAAGCCCTGTCAAAAAAATGGGGAGAACTAAAAAGACACTTCTCCAAAGAGGAAATACAAATAGCCAACGGGCACAAAAATGCTCAACATCATTAGCAATCAAGGAAATGAAAATAAAAACCACAATGAAATACCACCTTATACCAGTAAGAATGGCCCACATGAAAAAAAAAAAACGGGTAACAAGTTCTGGTATGGATGCAGGGAGAAAGGAACACTCTTACACTGCTGGTGGGAATGTAAACTGGTCCAGCCAAGTGGAAAGCAGTGTGGAGGACCCTCAAACTAATGAAAATGGATCTACCATTTGATCCAGCAACTGCTCTTCTGGAAATCTACCCAAAGGAGATCTCAATATACTTATACAAAGGGACACCTGTCCTTGGATGTTTATTGCAGCACTACTTATAATTGCAAGGACATGGAAACAACCCAAATGTCTTAAGACAGATGAATGGATGAAAAAGATGTGGTATATATACACAACGGAATATTACTCATCAATTAAACATGACAAATTTGATGATTTATATGGTAACATGGATGTACCTAGAAGAAATCATATTAACAGAAACAAGTCAGAAAGAAAAAGACAGAAATCAAATGGTTTCAGTAATATATGGGTAACAGGAAAAACCAACAAAAGGCCATGAGGAAAAGTCCAAACAAGCTAACAACCAAACTAAAGAACACAACTGGGGGTGGGGGTGGGGGTTGGGGATGGGTGGGAGTGGTGAGGGAGAGAAGGTGGTGGGTGATCCCCTGAGAATACAAAGATGTGAAACATACATACATAATAAATTACTTATAATAAATATAATATACATAATAAACTAATTAAAAATGGGTCAAAATCAGAGACATCTCACTAAAAAGATGTATGGCAAAAAATCCTCTCAAAAACAAAGAAAAACCCACATGGATAAATGTTCAGTATCTCAGTAAAAGCAAGTTTAGAAGCTATGAGTTATTATTACATACCTGTTATAGCAACTAAAATAAAAGAAT
>PVHY01015917.1:0-34975 GCA_004024945.1 Uropsilus gracilis
CACACACACACACACACCAACCAACAGTCCCTTCCCCCCACTCAGAGAGGGGCTGCAGGGAAGTGTGGAGCCTCCAGGGGCATGGTTCGCCTCTCTACCTGGCAGAGATGGGTGGAAACATGGGGACTAGCCCCTTGGTCCCAGGTAGCCTTATATCATTTTTTTTTAATGGCTTATTTCACTAGCATGATTCTTTCTAGCTCCATCCATGTTGTGCAAAAATACATGAGTTTGGCTTTCTTGAGAAGGCATTTTTTATCAACACTTTCCCTTTGGGTGCTTGGGGGGTTTCTTCCTATACTGTGGCCAGCTACATGGCTGATGCAATTGGTGTTTGTTTGAGGGGGCATGCCCAGGGGACCTGCTTCCCCCCTCCATGATTCCCCTGGTTTTTGTACTTAATTCCTTATTCCCCTTCACTTTTATACATTCACTCACTTGGTCCTCCTTTCATTTTTCTGACAACTGCTTGCTGAGTATCTGTCTTGTGCAAAATACTTCTGTCCTGTTTTTTTTTTTTTTTTTTTTTTTTTTTTTTTTTTTTTTTTTTTTTTTTTTTTTTTTTTTTTTTTTTTTCAGGATTCAGGATCAACAACCCAAGGTGCCCACTTCTGTAACAGTGACTCCAAGAACCTAGCCCTGTTCAACCCTGGATGGTGGTTAGGGTTCCCTGTGTCTCCTGGTAGAAGGAAGGGAGTTCCAAGAGACTGCAGGACTGGCTGACTTTCAACAGGCCAGGGCTTGGAGATGGCCTGCAGCAGCTAAGAATGTCATCTAGGTTGTTGGGCTGTCTGGGTTCATCCCAGTTTTGCCAGCAACTGTGGTGTTACTGTAGTGATACTGAATCTCAGTATCCTCATCTGTAAAAAGCTATAGTAACTTCTCCCAGTGAAATCAGTCAATGCAGATAAGAGAAGCAATGGATCATGCATCCCATTGTTGGTGGTGACTTCTATCCTGGGTTGGGTCCTTGTGGCCCTTTTTACCAAGTAAATTCATAGTGTACCTAGTATATGTAGGTCACTGGCTGGTATGTGAAGGATTGTAAAGACCAGTCAGAAACTGCTCCTGTTTTGTCCATGACAAAAATACAAGGGAAGTGGGTGGGGCAGGGCCAATTGTTCCAACTGTTTGGAAAGTCAGGGAAGATAAAATATAGAAACAGAGATGGTGTCCTTTGACTGGGTCCTTGCAGAATGAGTTGGGAGGGCATTCTAGGTGGGAGCACACATATGAACAAAGGCATGGAGGTGGGAAAGCACAAGGTCTAGAGTATAGGGGATGAGAAAGGGAAGTAGGGCTAGAAAAGGGAGACTGGTGCCATACTGTGGAGGACCTTGGATGCTGGATGAGACTGCCTCATCCTGCAGGCAGTGGGGAGCCATTGAAGATTCTGCAGTCAGGGAGGAGGACTAGAGCTGAGATTTAAGTGGTCTCTGGCCATAACATGCCAGACTACAGAGGGAACCTGGGGTATCATGGGATCTGAATGAAACTACAAGGAATGGTCATATATATGGCAAAGGTTGAGTCCCAGAAAGTATGCTCCAATAGGAAAAAGAGAGGGCTTAGCCCCAGGGTCATTACAGGTCATGGAACTACCTTATTAAGTATCGACTAGTGGTGCCTCAGTTTCCCTCTGGGTAAAAGAGGGGGGCATATCTGTCTCTACTTAGAATATTAGAGCTGGAGACCTTCTGAGAGATCATGCAGTGCAACCCTTTATTTCATGAAGGCCAAAGTGAGGGCTAAAGATGGCAAAGAGTGCTTCCATCACCTGCCCCTTGTCCCTGGGAGTCCTCAAACAGATCTCTCCCCCTGGCCCCACCAGTAGTTTCACTAAGAGCCACTTCAATTCATAAACCATGCTCTGAGTGCCTGCTGCTCGCTGGGCATGGGTGACATATGGGAGGTGAGTGAGCATGACTCTGCCCTCTCAGAGTTAACCCAGTGGCAGGAGAGATTCATGTGCCTGTGTGCAGCATGCACCCCCATAGCACAAGGTCCTGTGCTCAAGTTGCCCTGCAGGATGTCCCAGGCAGCCCTGCCCCTCGCCCTGTCTCGTTTTCTGTCTCTCTGTGACTGCCTGCTGACTCTTGGTATCTTTTTCCTTGATCCCTTGTCTCCTCTCTCTGCCCCTTGCCTCACCTCATCTCACCCCTCAGTGTTAGTCTAGACTCTCTGGATCAAACCGAAGAAGGTAGTGCAACGGAGAGGGATGTGTGGCCATAACTACTGTCAAAGCAGGCACTACCCAGTGGAAGTTTCTTCCCTGCTCTGGTCTGGACCCCTCTGACTACCCAGCTCACACTCCTGTTCACAACTGAGTGGGTTACACAGGTGCCTGGATGAGATATTTCACCACTTTCAAGCACCCCCCCCACCTCCCCTCCAGACTGTGGTCTGGGTGCTGCAGGCTCCTTCCTTTAGGATGTTGAGGAGCTGATCTGGTGGCTGTGTGCCCACATGCCTTGAAAGACATAGTGAAGTGGATGGAACCTGTGTCCTCCTAGAGCTTTCGAGGGACAGATAACTACTTAGCATACTGGGACAAAACTGTACCTGATGGCAAGAGGTTTAGAGGGAAAAGGCCAGAGAGTGGGGCCTTTGTGGGCAGTGGTGGGGCTGGCTGGAAGTTCTAGGTGGTGTTCTGGGCAGCTTCTCTGAGGTGAGCAGCCCTACAAGGCCTGGAGGAGGTGTGGGCAGAGGGAAGTGCAGCTGCGAAGGTCTGCCGCAGACCTGTGCCTGCCTTGTGTGAGGAAGAGCAAGGCAGTGGAGGAGCTGCAGAGTGATCATCAGCGTGGTCACAGGGTCAGGTCACACTGGTCCTGACGGTCATTGTGAGGTGATGGACTCTGGGTCAGTGAATCCCTCTCCCATGGAGAACCTTCTCATACCCAAACTCCGAGCAGAGAGAAGCTTCTTGTTTTGCCCACCACTGCCTCTCCCTTTATCTCCTCCACTAATTCAGGACTTTGTAGAGTTGGGGTAGGTCCGTTCATGGCTCTGACACTGTGTGCTCACTTCCAGTTCTACCTTGATGCCCACTGACCCTGTGGTTCAAGGTCATAGACCTATGATAGTGGCATACTCGGTCTTGAAATGGTCAACCCATCCACCTGGGTTGGGCCAGCCTCTGGGGGAAGAGAAAGAGGCCAGGTCCCAGATTAGCACTTGATTTGCTGGCACTGCTGCCCAAGATCTACCTGATTCATAGCCAGATCAACTGCGTGCTGACAGGCGAGGTCCTTGGTACTTGCAACGGGCAACATTTAACTTGCTCACTTGTACTCTGACCCCCTCCATCTGGCTCCTTCCTAGCCTATGGATTGTACACATCTAACCTGAAGGTAGAACAGAGGAGGATCTGTATTCTGGAGCCAGACAGCTTCTGATACTTGCTGTGAGATCTCGACCAACTTGTTGAGTTCCTCAGAGTCTCAGTTTCCCCATCTGTAAAGTGATCATATAAAGGATAATGTGCCCTCAGGAGTCATTGGGAAGACTGGATGTGACAATGTATGCAAAGTGACTATGGCAAGTGGCTGGCACTTCCCAACTTTGGTTGAAAACCCAAGCTTCTGTTACAGCAGCAGCTGTAACAGGCAGATTCTGAGATCCTGGACTCATCTGGAGTGTCAGGGAGGCAGAGGCTCCATGGCCACTATTTCCTACTGCATAAGATGGTGCTTGGAGCCCAGGTGGCTCCTGAAGAAACTGGTTCCATCACTGTTCCCCAGGTTCAGCCACTATTTCTATTGGTCACACAGGACTATCCTCACGATCAGCCCCATCAGTGTGAGTCTGCTGGGTCTTCTGCTTCTCTTGGGTGATGCTTGCTGGTCCAGGAGCTGCCCTCTTTCCCTTTTAGTACATAGTTTCTGCAAATTATAAAAATTGACCATCTATAGCAGAGTGGGGGGAGAGAAGTCCAAAGAGGGGAGTCAGAGGCTTCAGTTCTCGCCTCATCTGTGTTGTGCCAGCTCCCCCTGGGTCTGAGCAGTCATGCCTGTAAAACTCTGGGCTTGGTCAGAGGGTCGGGGGTCCTTCCAGCTGGGAAAAAAAATCTATTCTGAGAATAAAAAAATTAAATCAAACCCAAGTTCTAGTGCTAAAGTTGGAAGTCTCTCATCTGTGAAAAGAAGGTTTAAATTACCCCGTGTTTATAAAAGAAGAGAGAGGGAAGAAATTAATGGGGCTTAGAATGGAAGTCCAAGTGAAACCCTGCTCTGTGGGCCAAGAGGTGAGGAGACGGTGATTATTATCTCCAGCATCCGGATATTTCACTCTTAATTTTTGATTTTAAAAAGTTTGCAGGTATAAAGAGGAGCCCACACACTGAGTGTTTGGGATTGGGTGTCAGGAAGGCGAAGAGGCCCCAAAGTAAAAAGCTAGGGAAGGTGGGGGCAGCTGGGAGGGGACGGTCAAACAGATCTGGTCTGGGGAAGGGGCTGACCTGGACACTGGGCTTTGGAGGGAGAATGTCCTATCCTTGAGCAGGAGTCAGTTTGATGGTGGAAAAGCCTGCCAAATGGTTTTCCCTCATGAGGTAGTCTCAAGGCCTGATGCCATGTGCTGAGTCTGTATTTGCTTTTACCCTGCTCCATTTGTTTGAAAATCAAGGCTGGGCACTGAGATGGGGGTTGGGAGAAAACCAGGGTGAAGGGGGTTGTGTCCAGTGCAAATTGGGGCCAGGCAGGACCAGATCAGTGTGTGTGTGTGTGTGTGTGTGTGTGTGCGCGTGTGTGCGCGTGCGTGCGCGTGCGTGCGCGTGCGTGCGCGTGCGTGCGCGTGCGTGCGCGTGCGTGCGCATGCAGTGCATGTATGGTGGGGGTGGGGACTGGCAGATCAGGGGTGAGTCAGGGAATGAGGCCATCTGAAAAGGTGGTGCAGGGGCACATTTCAAGTTGTTTGGAGCTGGAGTTGTTCTCCAGTTGGAGGACTGGAGGAATCAAATAACTTGGGCTGGACCAGTATTTCAGAGACTTGTGGGACAGGGGTCCCAGGAGGGGAAGGATGAATACAGACTCATAGACTAATAAGTAGAGGTTCAGTTGAGGAAGATCAAGTGGTCCAAAGTCAACCATTGCTTCTAGGCCTGCTGCCCATTCTTTGAGGTCTAGGGCCCTTCAAGGCAGCAGTCCAGGTCTAAGGAACTCTGGGTCTTGTCTTGCCGACAGTTGATTGGGCCAGAGGTGGAACCCTGACCTAAGCTGAGCCAATCAAAGACCTGCTCCAGGGAATTTGGCATATGAACCCTGGGAACTGGTCAGGTGAATGGTGGTGAGCAGGTATGCTGACAGGAAACTTGTAGTAGGAGCAGGAATTGGCTCCAGACAAGGTAAAGCCAGGTGCCAGCTTGGGTTTGGGGCTCTGAGTAAGCAGAGAAAGCTGGTGTGCCTCGAAAAGCAGGAGCGGGGAGTCAAGAGGAACCAGGCAAAGAACTGGGGGCCCCATGTTCTGTTGTGATTTCTTTAAAATTCCATGAGTGTCGTGGGCTAGCCATGATGAGATTGAACGGTTCCCTAGGGGGAGGGTAAGGCTTGAGACTTGAGCCAAAAAACTCAGACAAAAGGGCTCACAGCCTCTCTCTTAGGACTGTGGCCTTGAGTTTATTTAGAACCAGACTTTTACAGAAAACATGAAGCAATCAGTAACAAAGGAAAGTTTTGAATCAGGGTAACAGGGTTACAAGTGTATCTTTACCAGGACACCAGCTTAAAGCAAATACAGTCTAAACTGCTCAAGAGTGGCCAAAGTGTGACCTCAAGGAGGTATCTTACAAAGATTGTTCTGTAGACAGCAATGACACTTTGCTTTTTCCTCTGCACCCATTAAGCAAACATTCAGTAGCTTATCAGAGTAGGAAAAAAATGAAGTAATGAGAACATGGCTCTCCACAAGTGAGGGTGAATGGGTTTATGTTTGTGGCACCAGTGACCCCTGGACTCAGACCTCAGCTTGCTACAGGGTAGAGCCAGCATGCTCTACCTCCCTCTAGGGAGGTGCCAGGCATTCAGAATGAGCCTCGACAAGCTTTGGGCCAGGTTGTGAAGGACTCTGAATGCCCAACTGGGAGATCATGTGTGAGTGTGTCCATAGTATTTGGGGGTGGTGTGGGGGAGAAGGGTCAGAAGCTTTTGAGCAACACTGGAAATTCAAATGTCATGTCAGAGAAGGTGACTAACCCAATCCTCGTAGGTTCACTAGTTGTAGCAAACAAAGAATGTCAGAGCCCTTGGACTTCTTTTTTTCAGGTTTTTAATGATAAAGAGCAACTTGGGTTTCTCCTCTCTCCTTCCCTACCTGCCTCCCCCAGGGTGAGGCCACCCTTTTAGAGCCTCCTCCTCGGCCCAGGTGTGCCTACCACAAATGCGCATACCCACCGGACCTAGGCTCATACACAATCATGGGGAGGGTGCAGGACCACAAGTGCTGGCCGTACACATGAATCAGGGCAAAAGCCTGAGTAACTCATTTATCCTGCAGGATAACTAACCCTGAAGTGTGGCTTTGAGCATCTGCAGAGCGAGCCACAGAGAATATTGTCAGGCACTCCTTGCAAGATATGGGCCCAGATCTGCATGGATGAGAGAGGCATCTTCTGGCAGATTCCCTCTCACATCCTTCTTTTAAGATGTGCTCCTCCACCTGGAGTAGTCTGGCCCCCCAAATCACACCCAATGATCACCAATCATCCCAGCCCAGGATACCCAAAAAAATAAACCTCTCCTCTAGCTCCCAAAATGCTGGCTTCCAAAGAGTACATGATTTGAATTCTGACAGATCTGGGTTCAAATTTGGGTTCACACTTTGAGCTGTGTGCCTGAGCAAATACCTTCATCTTTCTGAGGCTCAGGGTCCTTGCCATGAATCATGTCAAGCAATACTCTCATGTTAAATACTTTTTAATGGTAAGTAATACTTCCTGGAGAGATATCTATTCATCTCCATTTGGCTCTCTACTCTCTATCTCTATCTCCACAGCCCTCATTGAAACAAAGTGGGAACATATTGGAGGGCTGCTTTTTTTTTTTTTTTTTTTTTTTGAGGGCTCCTATTTTTAAACTTCCTTTCCTCACTCAGCCTTGTGGGGCCATTCTTTACTTTCAGCATTCATTGCTGGCTTGTCTGTCACTGCTCTGGCCTGAGTTCCTGAATGCAAGACTTACCCTGGAAAAGGTCGGGGTGGCGGGGGGGGTGGTCTGTCTCTTGCTTCTGACAGAGCTGGCTTCCAGGCCTGCCCATTTGGACTCTGTGGCCCCAGGCAAGTTTCCCAGGAGCATCTGTTGCCTGTGCAGGAGCCTCCGCTCTCTGTAAGTGGGATGTGTACTCCACAGTAGCACTGTGACCCTGGTCCTGGCTGTAAGCACAGGGTGCCCTTCCCCCAGGTCCCCATAGCCCTGACCTGTGGCTTAGAGATGGTAACCTCTGACCTCCTTCCTTTGTCGTCTGTAGGATGACAGGTGGGAAGTGGAGCTGTGGGCCCAGGCTAGAGAAGAAGGACTGCCCCAGAGGACTCAGACAGCCCTGAGCCACCAGCCTGGCCTAGACTCCAACATCTGCCCCTCTTCTGGGAGAGAACAGAACAAAAATAAACCTTGCTGTCATCAAGCAATTAAATGGAAATCAAATAATCCCAAGGACAGAAAAGCCAATTAATAAAGGAGCAATGAAAACTAAGGGAACTGAGGAGACTGCAGGGGGAAAGGCTCAGCAAATACAGACAGCCAGGGGGGTGTTGGCTATTTGGAGAGGCCTGGGTTCTCAGCCACAATGACTGAGTAGAGAGGGAGCTCTTGCAGGTCTGGTCTATCAGTCTGAAGATGCTCTGATATGGGGAACCTCTAGTGTGGTAGGCAAGTGGTCAAGAAAAGGTGATATCTGAGCTAAGTGAAATGAGTAGATATGAGCCTAAGATATCTAGGGAAAAGATGCTCTAGGCAGGAACAGTGAGTTTGCAAAAGCTCTGAGGTTGGAAGAGGGCCTAGCCTGAGGGAGCTCACAGATGCCTTGAGGAGACATGGTCTCTGCCTTGCAAGTTAGAGATTTCAGTTAATTACATCACTGTTATATCAGAACCTGCAGTTAATTCCTGAAAAGTTAGTTATTTCCAGCATGATCATCTCTTTCAGAATAAAATCTAAAGTACCATGGTTCTTCCAGGCTTTACTTACTGAAATCCCATTGCCTCTCCAAAGTCTTCAAGTACAACTTGCTTCCTTCTGCCACCCTGGTCTCAACTATTCCATGTACACTCTTGACTAGCATGCACCCTTATATTCTCCCCCCGATTATTTTTCCTTATAACAATTATCCTTATAATCTGATATTTTGTATGTGGATAATTTATTTATATTTATTTATATTTTGTATGTGTATGTTCTTTTCCATCCCCCTCCCCAAGAATGTAATACCCATGATGAGAATCCTAGTTTTGCACTCCATACTTATATCTATGAGACAGCTGAAGTACAGAGAGGTCAAGTCACTTGCCTAAGGTCACCTTACCATTAAGTGGTGATCTCAGACCTTTACTTGATCCCTGCTCCCCCTGCCCAGTTCATTTGATTTCACCTTTATTAATGTTACTTTTCTGGCTTCTGTGTTCCTGGCATAATGTGATCAACATACAATGGCCTCCCAAAGATGTCCACACCCTAATCCCTAGAACCTACAGATATTTTAGTTTACATGGTAAAGATTAATTCAGATTCCAGATGTAATCAGCTAATTGTAGGATAGACAGAATATCCCAAAAATATTCAGGTAGACTCAGAGTAATCACAGAGGTCCTTAAATATGGAAAAAGGTGTGTGTATGGGTATTTGTGGGAGGGGATGTGGGGGCATGGGAAGCCAGAGAGGAAGTGATGGCAAGAGCAAGGTTGGAATGATGTGATGTGAGAACTTGACTTGCTGCCTTTAAAGGTGAGGGGCCACAAGCCAAGGAATGCAGGTGACCTCTGCTTACTAGAAAGGGGGCAAGGAAACAGATATTCCCCTAGAGCCTCCAAAAGTAGGACCACAGCCCTACTTGTCAGCCAGCAAGGGATGGGGATGGGGGGTCTGAGGTATGTAGATCAGTTAACAACACAAGTATTTGAGAAGAGAGATCAACTTTACTTATGAATCAGTTGGCAAGAAACTAGGAGATAAACTCATACCTACCTCCATGATTAAGAAAGGAGATAAGATTATATAGGTTTTGGGGACCAAGGTGAGGACAAAGATATTAACTTTTATTGACTGAAAAGTGACTTGGGGTAAAGAAACATGGAGTTGGCTGAAGTTCATTGGTTAGTCAGGAGCACCTCATACATGACATGGGGGAAGACTTTCTCCAGGTAAATGGAGTGTTAGGTTTCTGTTGGTGCACCCCAGCCTCTGGGTAGGCTCCTTCTCTTCTTCTCTTCTGCCTTCTGTGCTCCTGGAATAATGTGATCAACAGACAACGGCCTCCCAAAGATGTCCACAACCTAATCCTCAGAACCTACACATATTTTATTTTCAGTATCTAGTCAGACTTGGAATTCAGCTCGAGGTTGTTAGTTGCTTAGCTGTCAGTTGAGGGCCAGACTTTGCTGTCTGTAAACATAAACCTCTAAGGAAAAACTGAGAATTTCTCCCTCTGGTGCTTTAGGTTCTGAGGCCAAATGCAGCTGTTTAGTCTTTGTTTCATGATAACACCTGGATTTTCATTCAGTGAGACATATTTCAGGCTGCTGAACTCCAGAACTGTGGAATCATACATATGCTGCTTAAACCACTAAGTCCATGGTCATCCTGACAACAATAATAGGACATGAACATAATATCAGGAAGCTTTCTGATCTCAGGATGGGAACCCCGTGAGCCTCCAAATCTCCTGTGTGCCTGAGGGACAGAGGCTGATGGTCAGTCATAGCTGAGGACAACATAATACGAGGTCACAGAAAATCCAAGACCATTGGGTTTAGGGGTGGCAGCAGGGGTAGGGGGATGAGGTTTCTGGGTCAGCAGGGAGGACCTGGTCAAGGGAGGGTAGGACCTCCTTCCTGTATGGAAGGAGGTGGTCTCCAGCCTATATCCCCTGCCAGGGCTAGGACAAAGCTTGATGACTGGGGGTGGAGTGCTAGGGTGGAGAGAAATTTCCAGAGCACTCTGAAGCCACACGGTGACCCACACTCTTCCCGTTATTTCAGGGTATGCTGCCCTAATCCCACTCTCTCCATGCCTGCCTTTGGCTCATAACTAAGCCCACACATACTTTCATAGTTTTCAAGATGCAGTGGACTTTTGATGTCTGTCTGAGAATGGTAGTGGCAGAGGAAAAGGTCTGGACTAGAAAAATAAGGTAGCTAGGAAGGAAAGTGGAGACCAGGAGGGGCCAACCTCAGCATCCTTGCAAAAGCCATGCCCCTGTCTGGGACTTAATGCCATATTAACAGATATCAAGTCTTCCCAGTTTGCCTCTCTGAGGATGAATGGGAAGTCTTGGGTAATTGGTGGGATGGAGTGAATGTGTGTGATAGGAGATGAGAAGCAAAATCATATACTGCACCTTTAGAAAGTGAGGTGACTGATTAAGGGTCCAGGCCCTGGGTGTAGAGACAGCCGAGCCCCAGTTTGAGTCCTGTGCATGCTCACTGGGGGTCCCTGGGCACATTGCTGCACCCTCTTAGCTTCTGTGGCATCATCTATAAAACTCAGGTCCACACCCTTACCTGAAATGCTGGAAGTCAACAATCTCCGAAAAACAGACTTATTTTCAAAACTCATTTGGTAACAAAACTTAACGTGCACTGACAGGAAACTATGAACATACAGTGTTTATTCATTTTGCTTTGTGCGAATAGTCACATGTTTCACTGCAGATACATTAATATATTTGATTATGGGGTGCAGCCCTGGAGGCTTTAAGGAAAAAACAAATATGTACTTTTCAAAAATTTGGTTCCAGCCGGGCACAGTGGCTCGTGCCTGTAAGCTTCAGCCTATGAAGTGGCTGGGGCAAGGGATGGCGGTTCAAGTCCCGCCTAGGGCCCGTAGTGAGACCTAGTTCCAAAAAAATAGGTGGGCGTGGTGGCACATGCCTGTAATCCCAGCTACTTGGGAAGCTGAGGCTGGGGTTGCTTGAGTCTGCAGTACCCCGGGCAATGTGAGCCTGCAGTTCCATGGGCAAAAACGGTGAGACCTAGTCTCAAAAAAAAAAAAAATTTGGTTCCAAGGGTTTCTGAAAATGAAGTTGAACCTATAGCATCTGCACTAGGGAACTGAGTACAAGTCTTCTCCTGGCTCCCTGGACACTGGTATCTTGGCTATTCAGATGATCTCTGGAAAGAGGCCATAGTATTCTCATTGTAGATATCAAAAAGCACATGTAGAAAAGCTAAAGTTAAGTAATTTCCCGTGAACCATTTATCGGTTGAATGAAAGAGCTGCATTCAAATAAAGTTCAGACTCCTTATGCACGTTGCTACATCAGAATGTCCACCATCAGGTGACTTGTTCTTCCCAGAGGGAATGCAGGTTGATTCCAACTGTGCCTGTGTCCTGCCCTCCCCTGCCCTGGTGGGCCTGGGACGAAGAGCTAGGTGACCGGAGCACTGGGCTGCTCCACTATCATGAAACTGAACAGGTGGTGTTGGGAAGTTCACACCACCCCAATAAGGCATGGTATAGGTGTGGGGTAGAGGCCTTTGGCCCAAAGAGAACATAGGGGAGGATGGTGGATTGATGCGTGAGTCATCCTCTACCCTTTCTTCCTTTTCTCACCAAGGCCTCTGGCATCAGAGAGGTAGCCTCTTGCTTAATCACAGCTAGATCTAGGGTGTGTGTGTAGGAGGTTGGGGGGGCGGGATTTCCCCCTTTGTATTCTGGAGCCTGTGTGGGTTCTAAGTTCATGATCAAGGACTTCAGGGTGCTTGAGGGTAAGGATGACAATCTACGAACAAGTAGAGGCAGGTTCTGTGAAACCAGTGGGTTTTCTGATACAGGCACTATACTGCACCTCATTTTATTTCTCTTAGCTTTATTGTGCTTTGCAGATATTATGTTTTTCACAGGTTGAAGCTGGGTGGCAGGCCTACATCCAGCAAGTCTATTCCTACCAGCATGTGCACTCTTTGTGTCTGTGTCAGCTGTAGATAATGCATACTTGTTTTTTCAGATAAGATGTTATTAATGTAACTTGACCTTTTGGTGATATTTGCTTTGTTTTGGTGTTCTGGGGCTGACTCCCCAGTGTCTTGGGCTTGCGCCTGCACGTGTGCACCAATGGAGGCCATGGTGGCAGTGGGCAGTGCAGGGAGCCTGAGGAGCCACCCCCAGATCAACACTGAAATGTAAGGGGAAGCTTGGGTGCTCGTGCTGCCATACCCAGCATTGGTGCCCAACCCCCAGAGATTGACTAGGGGCCAGAAGGGAAGGGAACGAGCCTTACTGGCAGAATCAGGATTCAAGTGGACCTCTGGTTGAAGGCCAGAAACTGGCCAGAAGAGGCTTCACAGAGGAAGTCATTATGGGGATTCCAAAAGCCTAGGCTGGGTCAGCAAGAGGCGAAAGACCTGGGGACTTTAGCAAATAGTCAGGTAGCAGACATCAAAGGGGGTGGTGCTTTGAGGGCAGGAGAGAGGGGGTCATGAATACACAAGCAGGGTTCTCTTACTATAAGAACACAGGCAAAGTGAGGGATAAGCTCTTTCTTCTCTGGGCAAGTTCTATTCCTAGTGTATGACTCAGGAGGGAGATTGACAAAGTGGGTTGTCAGTATCCAGGGCTGGGCTTGGAAACCTATTTGGAAAGGAGAGTCAGGCTGCCAATAGATATTGAGAGTGAGAGTCAAACAGCAAACAGCAAATCCTGTTTTCCAGAGGCAAAAACCAGGCTCCACAGGGTGAAGTGACCAGCCTAGGACACATGGCTAGCAGTATACTAATCAGGACTGGAGCGCAGCTGCTGTCTCCACACTCCAAAGAACACTGTTTTCCAGGACACCTTGCAGTCCTGCACACATGGAGGCAGCACTGGCCCATCACGCTGGCACTCCCTGAATTAGGAGCTCACTGCCACTCCCAGACCTCCACACAGGGTCCGAGCTGGGAGCTGGCCAGTGCAGACATGATGCACCCTTCAGCACAGCTTGTGAGGAGAAACAAACAGACTGGGTTCTGGACAGGGTGTTTCCTACTCTAAAGGTCTACCACAAAGAATAGAGGGCATGTGGTTGAGAAAAGGGAGTCAGAGGAGGTCTTCGTGTACCACTCCCAAAAGCTTCTTCAGAAATCCTTGACCACCCCCAGGTGTCACTCCTTAAAACCAACCCTCTGTCCCCATGGGTCTCAGTCAGAGAAGAAGCCATCCTGAGTGATACACTAGCTTCCAATCCCACCTTTCCATGCATCCTGCTCCTTCTGGGTGATTTTGGCAGCAGGCCCTTCCTTATATTCTCGGCTTTGTTCCTGCATGGGAAACAGACCCTCAAGATTCCCCACAAATCAACCAGAGACTATCCACCTCTGTGGAGGCAGCTAGGCCCTGGACACTGGGGAACCCATTCCCCCAGCCTCTCACATGGCCTGGCTGTGGAGGGGGAGACATAGTTGAATGGGCCTTGTGGAGAGGAACTGACCATGACTCCTATAACCTAGTGTGGTTGTCTGGACAGCCGGACCCTGTGGGAGAGAGGAGAGGAGACCAGAAAGGTAGAGAAGGGTGGGGACCAAGAGATGGCTAAATGACAGAGAGAGCAAGATCCAGGCAGAGATGGGGAGTGACAGAGGGATGGAGACTTCCAAAGACAGAAGCACAGGGAACACACGGAGGGGAAGAGCCAGAGATTCACCAAGAAGGAGCAGCAGAGAGACACCTAAAACCCAATATAGACCTTGAGGAAGACGGTGGTGAGAAGACAGGGGAAGGGACAGGAAGAGAAAAGGGACAGAGATAAGGGGAGGGGGAAGGGTAAGGCATGAAAAACTGAGGGAAAATTTCAAAAGAAAACAGAGATAAGATGTGGAAGTGAAGAGAAAGGATGGGCAAGAGAATTGCCCAGAGGAGAGAGGAGGGAATAAGGAGGGAGGAGAAGGAGGCGGTGCTGGCCTAAGGTTTAGAGCAGAGGCATCCCACCCACTGCCTCCCTCACCATGCCTGGCATATGGCTTCTGATTTCCTAAAGGCATGAAGATGATAACCATTCATCTCTATAAATAATTTTATCCACCGTGCCTCCCAAATGGCCTCTCTGTGTCTATGAAAGCTTTTAAAAACCATTTGCTTGGTAAACATGCAGGCAGCAAACAAAGGCCTCTTCCTAACCACGGGAGGGAAGGCTGGAAGACCAATTAGGCTGAGGGGGTAATTAAAAGGGAGAGTGGCTCTGGCTAGCCCCCTGCCCTCCTCCTTCCCTCCAGGGGCCTTGGAACCAGCTGAGGCTGCCTGGTCCCTCTGACAAGCAGGTCCCTGGCCTTCACTCCTCTCCCCACTGAGCGCCTCCCCACCTGGCTCCACAGCAGTTTCACAAGCAGGCCTAGAGGCTGGGAAGGGTAGCCTTTGGCACCAGAGCTGTGGCCCTGCCCTGGGAGTCAGCCCACCCACAGAGGGAGAGCATCTTACTCTTAAGAGGACCCTGAGAGAGGAACTAAGATACAGAAATTTCTTTGTGCCTAGTCTGAGCCCCTCTACTTCTCCTTTTCCACACCAGTTTTCAGATCTGGAGTTTCCCTAGTCACATCTATCTAAAAACAGACAAGGCAGCTTTTAGATAGCTTGGCAATAGCCCTGAGACATGGAGATCCAGAACCCAAACACAGCAGGCAGGTGGCTAAAATCTCCCAGTATCCTAATTCTTATCCCCCTACTTTTTATGCAAGTCACTTAACTTCTCTGAGCCACAGCTCTTCTCTTATAAGATGGTGATAAAAACAGTCCTTTTTACCGTAGTGCTATGAGAACAATTCAATGGGGTCTTATATGAACAATGCTTAGCAAGTTACTTACTTAATCTCTCTGTGCCTCAGTTTCTCCATGTGTAAAATGGAGATAGAATAGTAGTCACCTCATTGATGGTTGTGAGGAGTAGATGAATTACTACACGTGATGCATTTGGATCACACTGTCTGGTCCAGTGGGCCACCTATTGTGTGGGGCCCATAATAGGATGTGAGCCCCTCTAAACCCTGTGAGCCCCTCTAAGCCCCACCCCATGACCTCTGACCTCTTTCCTCTTTGCCCCTCTGGGAGTCTTTAACTTCAGTTCCTGCCACATCATATACCCTAAAGGAAAGAATGTCTTCGTTATAATTTTAGATTTCTTTCTATTCCTCACTTTCAGAACTGCTAGGGAAAGCTAAGGTAGGAATCTGGGGGCTGTATATTCCTATCAAGATCTCTTCGCCCTCCTGTCTATTCATTCATCCATCCACCCATCCATCTGCAGGGTCGAACTTTGAGTCTCCCCTCCAAAATCTCTTTAATTAGCCCCCAAGGAGGGTTTTAGATCTCCTGCTTCCCAAGAGCCCAGGTTGTTGCTCACTGTGGGCTGGTGAGGCCCACAAGGAATGTAGGGGGCAGGGGTAGAGCATCCTAAATGTGGCCCCAGGTGGTGGGGTGCCCGGACCTCCAGCAGTGTCAGGAGCAGTGGATTGTTTGTATATCCCTTAGTAGCACCAAGATGGACTGGACATAGCAACTGGGCTCCTGGGATGCTGAAGGCCCTTGTGGCCAGCTTCTTCCTTTTGTCCCATCTATTCACTGAACAGTCCTGTCTTTTCTCCTTTTAGGAGACAGACAAGGAACATTTAAAGATGAGGCCAGGGGGGTGTGGTATGACCCCTAGTTCTTGTTGTACTTGAACTTACATTTAGAGACATTTTAAATCTCCTATCCAAGTCTCAATTTGCCAGTTTATAGGATGGCATTAACAACCCTGACCTCACTTAGCCTTTTATGGAGGGGAATTAATAATTAATAACCATGGTTATATTAGCCAGCTTTGCTTGGGATTGCTGTGTGCTGGGCACTCTGCTGAGAATTTTGCATGATCCTGTTGAGAGCTCACCTCTCCAGGGAGTCTGCACATTCTTGTCGTCAGTGTGGCAACACCTACAGGCAGAGTCCTGGGCATAAGGTCACATGGAGGATAGCTGCTGGACAGGCTGGAACTCCAACTGCTGTGGGGCTGCTCAGTGTTCTTTCCAGGAACCTTGAGGGGGCAGGGTGGGGCGGGGTTGAAGTGAGGTTGGGGAAGGGGTCTAAAGTCTCAGGGCTGGTGGGGGAGGAGGTGCCAGGTTTCTAGCCTGGGCAAGGTGGCCCTGTTCCAGTAAGTCTTTCTGGAGAAAGGGTCACCCTTAAGGCACATCAGCTGCCCTGCAGTCCTGAGAGCCCTGCTTTCCATGAGCATCTTCATCAGGTTTGCTGGGACGGCAGACTCAGCATATGGGCTTCTCTGGTTCCTGAAGCCTCCACTAGAAGCTGGGGGGTCAGGGGGTAGGGGGTTGGAATGTGAGAAACAAGGGCCAAGGCCTAGAAAAAGGTCTATTCTCAGAGTTCTGGGCATATAGGAGGTGATCAATTAATGCTGCTTGAATGACTGAAGAGCCTGGTCCTTGAGTTCCCTGATTTCCCAAGTCCTCCCCTTAGAGACCCATGGGCTAGACAGAAGGAGAAGAAAACCTTTCTTTGCTCAGAATGTGGGACTGGGGCCTTCCTTGGGTAGGGGCGCTGAAGCTTTCTCATACTTATGTTAAAAACTCAGTGACACCATCTTGGGGAGGAATCAATAGGATTCCTGGGTCATGCCTGATGATAAGGGATCAACCAACTGGGATGAGTCAGACATTGGGGTACACATTCTGTTCTGTCCTATGCCCCACTTTCCAGAGGAGATGCTGGTTTCACCTGGGGAGTACTAAACAGTAATTTATTTTGAAAAAGTACCATCATGACTCTCCTACTGAAATAAAGTGAACATGTATCAAAGATTGTATTTAACTCATTAGTGAGAAGCCTCACGAGATGTTACAACCTGTTCAAAGGAGAATTCAAAAGTACCTCAAATCCAGTCAAATAAGGTAAGCTGAAATGAATTTCAAATAGAAGCAAAACTATTGAATGCAGTCAGTATCCTCAACAATCAATTGCTTTCCTCTGCAAACATTCCTTTGCATTTCTATGGGCAAGCATGGTTTACCTTATTATCAGTGGGAGTGAATCCAGCAGAGCAAGAGTCTAAGGATCTATGGGAAGGGCCAAGCATTGTCAGGTAGGCCCCATCTGGCTGGGCTGGCCCCCGCCAGTGACATGGCATTGCCTGCAGGTGCACACCTGGAAGCAGCTGAACTGACAGTCCATTGACATCTCTGCTTTACCTGCAGGCAAATGTGCACTCTGCACAAACTAGTAAAACGATTCCTGCCACCTCATCCTGGAGAAGGAAAGCACTTGCGTTCTGCTTTGGGGGCATAGCACCCCAGGGGTGACAAATGAAAGATCACATGGAGAGAGATGGTAGAGAGAGAAGGAGCCCTGGTGGTAGTAAAAGTGGGAGGAAGGTTTGCAGGAGAAGGAGGGAAGGAAGATGAAAGAAACAAGTACTTTGACTTAGGAACAACAGTTCCTTCCTGGAAACCTGGACTCAGGGTCCCACATCAGCCTCTGGCTGCCAGGTCTGGGTGGGTGGAGTCTCAGCTACTGCTGTTTGGGAATGGAAATAACAAGATCTGTCATGGCCCTTTAAATTCTGGTTCTCTGTGGGTCTGGCCACACTTAAGGTCTTGGTCTCCCCAAATCTCCAATCCTGCTGGACTCCCACTGATAACAGGGTTAACCATGCTTGCCCAGAGAAATGCCTCAGTACCTTGTCCATGTGGCTCCCTTCCCTTGGAATGCCTTTCCTTCCTCATCTGCCTGGCAAAGTACTACTTACCTCACATGGCTCAGCCTTGCCTGGAAATGGCCACCCTTTAGCCTTCCCAGACTCCTAGGCATAAGCAGCTTCATCACCCTGCTGTGTGATGCTGTATTTTGATGTAGTGGGCAAAGAACCAGGGATTTGCAGTCAGATGGGCTGGATCTAATTCTGTCCCTCCCAGCTGTGCTGCACTGAGGAACGATGGTCTTTCTGGCCTTAGTAGTCATACCTCTCTGATGGCAGTGGGCCCTGGTCATGCTGGGAGCTCTTTGGAGAAAATGGTTGCAGATCCTCAGCTCTGCAGAATCTGGTTCACACTCGGCAAGTGCTTGCTGTTGTTGTCCACCTGCTTGCTGCTGTTGTCCACCACCTGTGTTGTCCACCTGCGAGAGAATGCATCATCCTTGGGCCACTGCATCTTAATTACTCAGTGTCCCTATGCCTCACCCAGTGCCCAGACCTTGGCAGGCTCTCAGCAAATCTCCACTGAATGCAATGATTTTGGAAACAAGATGACAGAAGTGGAGGGACAGTGAAGAACTAATAGGAGGAGGATAGACCCTGCTGGGCAAGGCAGGCGTGGCAGTCTGAGCTGCCAGGAGCAGCTGCCAGGGATGGCAATAATTAGCTTGGCTGTGCCTGTGGCGAGTAGGAGCTGGATCTGGCAGGGGACTTATCTCAGGATAGGCACCTCTGGATTTCCTCCAGGACACAGGACCTCACCCAGATGTCTTTGAGGATGGATTGGGGTGGGAATGATAATCAGGCCTTGGCTTACTCTAAGGGTGAAAATAAAAAAGAAAACTTGACTTTCCTCCTAGGCAAGTGCAGATAGAGGTGTGCTCTCCTTTCTTACTGCAGTGGGAATGTGGATGGAAGGAAGGAGACTCTACTGACTTCTGTCCTAGTGCTGTCATATATAAACTGAGGCACAGAGAAAGCCAGCAACTTGGGGAAGGTCACACAGCAAGCTGACCCATGTGTTAATGTCTTCTCTTGCATGGTCTCATTTTATAGTGATAGAGTTGAGAGAGGTATGGAAGACAGAACTTATTCTTCCTGCTTTAAAGATGAGAAAATGAGCCTCAGAGAAGGAATACACAAACTTGGGTAAAACATGAGTCAGCAGTGGAGCAGGGAGTCCAAGATCAAGATTCCTGCCTAATTTGCTTTTTATGGTGGGGGGCTGTCACTGGGTCTAGAGTGGGGGTCTGTTCCAGAACAGTTTGTGATTAGGTTTCAGAGTCCAGACCTTGAGGATGGGTTGGAAGGGTGTATCACTCCCAGGGCTCCAACAGGGGCATTTCAGCCTGCTGGTGGTTGACTTGGCAAAGCTTCAGGTTCACAGGCTGCCAGGCTGATTGGCAGAGTGGCAGGCACACTCTGAGTGGGGAGAAAATGGGTTTGGGAAGTGGTGTGAGGTAATGTACCAGCATCCTGGGCCTGCTCCCAGCGGGACCCATCTGGGCTGCTCTGGCCCGGCCTGTCACACACAGAGTCCACCCTGGCAGCTGACAGTCTGGATGCCACCTAGGGAAGCCTCCACTTCCCTACCCACATTACAGATGGGAACCGGTCCACCTGATTGCTCTGCAGTTCAGGGAACTCAGGAACTCTGAGACTCCAGCCTGCCTCCGTCCCCCTCTCTCCAGTCTAGTTACTGTCTGTTCTGTTAGGCTTTGGTGCAGAGATATGCGTCCAAGTGACCAATTCCGAGGATCTGAGTCTTCCAGAGAAAGAACCAGGCCCCTGACTTAGATGGTAATGGGTTTCCTACAGCCCCCGACCAGTCTATGCCTAAATCCACAGGGCCTGGGACAATGGTGCGAAGGGAAGACAGAATACCAAATGTTTAAAAGCTCGAAGCCATTAATTCTACTATGAGACTGGTAAATAAAATATGGTTTATTCTCTTCTGGGCAAATATACCTTCCTAATGACAAAATTGAAAAGAATATGTAAAATCATGGAGGTAAATATCAAAGAATTTAATTATTGCACAGCAAGTCCTGGTGTCCTGTCAGTGGGTTGCTGATGTCTAAATGAGCAATAAAATGAAGATAGGTAAAAGCATCCAGAAGCAAAAGAGTATCTAATGCAGGACTGTGCTGTGATGCTCAAGAATAGGCAAAATGAAGCTATGGTGAGGAAAATAAAAGTTTCAGGAGTCAACTGAAAAGGAGTACAGGAGACTGTCTAGTCATAGAGTTGTTTCATGGAGTTGTCTTGGGGTGTTGGTAGAATAGGGGGTCACACTGATCCAAAGTCATTCAACTGTGCACTTAAAAGAGGGCATTTCAAGGCATATAAATAATGTCTCCAGTACTTTAATATCAGAGAAAGTTAGAACAAACTGGTGTTTAAACCATGCAAAAATACATAACCTTAAAGGCGCACACATTATTCCACAGAGTTTATTTTTCTTCCATCATGTCAGTAAAATCGCCCATTTTGTTACTAAAATAAGGATTTTTGTATAATGCTTGTTTTCTTAGTACTGATCGAAAGAAACCTATCCAATAGCAGTATGTGAGTCATGTATATAGTGAACCATGTTTAAAAACTAAGAATAGGTGAAGCTAATTTTAGTAGCACATTTTTATTCATAATATCCAAAGTGTTGTTTCAACATGTAATCCATATAAAAGTTATTAATGATGGAATTTATGTTTCTTTCTCCGTAATAGTGTGTTTTAACACTTACAGTTCACCTCAATTCAAAGTAAGTACACTTCAAGTGCTCAATTTTCATATGTAGAGAGTGGCTACTTTTACTTATCAAAAAGCTCAGTTAAGTTGAGGTTAAAAAGTAAAATGTGATCTTTTTCAAAGTATATATCAGAAGATATTGTCATTAAACTTTGACATTCAAGCAACAAAGATATTTTTTGTTAAACTCTACATGTTTTCAAAAATCCTCCAAATCATTATTAAAATGAAAGCAAGTAATTAAATTTTAAAATGAATATTAGATTAGTTAAATAAGGCTAACTTTTATTTAACTTTTTGAAAAGACTTAAATACTACCCATAATTTTCTAAAAAATAAGACTACTTGTGACTCCAGCATTCAGTCTCCAGCTTTTTGGTGTGCTTTTTGCATAGACTTGCACATATATATCTTATGATTAATATAAACTGTTTAATGTAGCAAAATGTTCCCTAGCCGCCTGTCAGCCATAGCAAGCAAATGCTCCAAAAAATAACTTGATAACTGTAAGTACTTCTAGTATCATTAATTGGAAAAGTAAGACAGCTAGGAGACTAGGCATTACTTGGAAATGATACTTTGTTTTTCAAGATTCTATTGCATTCATGCTATCTAAGAGCAAGGATTTGTAAGCCAATTAATTCATTTTCTTTCCTACCTAAGGGCTTCTGTACTTGATGCTCTCCATTCCATCAAGGGGCGCCTAATGTCAGCAGCAGCAGCAGATTGCAAATACCCTGGCACTCAGGCTCTGTTGTCTTTCATTTTGCAAACGGAGAGCGAAAGATGTGGAGATGAATTTCCTGAGGCCTGAACAGTGTTAATCATCAGATCAGATATTTAAGAGTATGGACTCTGTCATGCCAGTACTGAGAAAAAGAACCTAAGGGAGATGCGGTAGCCTTTGTGCAAGGGTGTGTGTGTGTGTGTGTGTGTGTGTGAATGTGTGTGTGCGCGCGCACGTGTGCAAGGGTGTGTGTGTGTGTGTGTGTGTGTGTGATCTGGTTTGCAGAAGACAGCTGCTTGGTTTTGTAAATAAAGTTGTATTGCAGCACAGAGCCCCTGGCTTGCTCTGGAATTGTCTCTGTTTGCTGTGAGTTATAAGAGCAGAGTGGTGTTACAGATTAGACGGCATGACCTGCAGGCTTGAAATATTTGCTCTCCAGCACTTTAAGAAAATTTGCCAACAGAGGGCAGGATCTCCTCTTGGCTGGGAGTGCAGCTCCTCTTTGGGATCCCAGGAACAAACCTCATGTGCCATGCAGACTTGGTCCAGGCTTTTGTAGTTGGAAGCCTCTTAAAGGAGATTTAGGAGACTAAGAACGTTTCTCAAAGCAGGTCCTCTGAGTCCAGCCTGAGGGTTTTGTTTGTTTTCTGCCGTGAGTTTGTTTTCTATGGTGTGGGGGGTAACATTCTCTCACTCGTGAGTAAGCAAGTGATTGGCACTGACCTAGAGAATGCTCTTCCCCCTCCCCTTCCTGCCAGCCACTCGCTATCCTTGCAAGGACAGCCTTGAGGGATTCTCCCGCAGTCATCCACTGTCTTCCAGCCACAGTGTTCTCCTGGACAGTACTGGTAATGGCTGAGGGATCCTGGTGAGCTAGGCACCATATCTGTCCAGAGTGCGTCATTCTGCTCTGGAAGGTGCACAGAGTGACCACAGATGGGGAGTAAGCAGGCAGAGTGTGCTGGGTGAGAAGGGGTTGCTCACCCTGCTTAATAGCAACACAGCTACAGAGACATCTTGTTTCTGCATCTCTCTCCCTTGCTGGATGAGCTGGGCTTGGTTATCAGGTCTGATCTGCAGGGTGCTCAGCACCTGTGAACCTTCAGGAGACTCTGGTAGCCACAGTGGCAGCTCTGTGCCGGGCAGGGTCACAAAGACAAATCCTAAGGACTCCCTCCTCCCAGTCTCATCCTGGGGACAGAAGCCTCAAGGAACCTCTCATGCTGAGAGTTCTAAGAGAAACACTATAAATCGGCATGGAGGGATCGAAGACTAGCAAAGAAGTGACAAATTGAGCTACTTGTTGAAGGAGAATGTGAACAAATGAGAGACAGGGCCTAATGCCGGGGCCATGAACTTTAAAAATGTGGGAAGGGATGGTTTCTGAAGTTTTAAATTGAATCCATTAACATTGCTCCTCAGCTGAGAGTGGGACTTTAGGAGAGGACTTGGAGAGAGGGGTGGGAGGACCCCAGCCAAGGGGATGGGCTCTCAGGCCTCCTGCCCTGGTTCTTACCTGACAATCCTGCCTGGAGCCAAGCCGCTGGCCCAGAAAAGTCGTTGCTGCCAGCAGGAGAGAGATGAGCTGTCGCAGCTTGAGAACAAATCTCTTTTAATTTTGTTCTTGCAAGGAAGGGGTGGGCTTGGCCCAGCATTGGAAGGAGAGATTGGCTCAGTGAGTAATGGCCATGCCGGTTTCACTAACACCCCAGGTGAAGAATGAGGGACCTGGCCAATGCCACATGGCAGGAGTGTGGGTTCTGGGGGTGGGGCGGGCTGTGGTGACTTGCATCTCTCCATGGTCTCTGCAATCCAGGGTTTGACTAATGGGGGGCACTGAACCCAAGTCTCCACATCCCCCCAAGCATGTGCTTTCTCCTTGAGAAGATCATGGGCAGAAGAGCTGTGGGAAAAGAGGTGGCGATAACACCAGGGAGTTCAAGCACAGATTTGGGGCAGTAGCTATACGAACGAGTGCCCTCTCTGTAGCCCCACAGGGTCCTAGGAGTGGGAAGGGGACTCTGCTGCTCAAGGAGGTATATAGCAAGCTCCTGCATAGAGCCCTTACCTGGGAGGGCATAGAGCATATATCTACTCTCCCCCAGAAGACACTCCCCCAAAGTCTAGGGCAGGGATCCCATGAGGGCAGCCTCGCTGTGGGGGGGGGAGGGGGGAAGGGAGTGCATGATCACACACATATTAGAAAGGTGATTCTCAGGCTAAAGCCTGTAGCAGGAGAGCTGAGCAGGAAAACCAGATAGAAGGCTGCTGTGATGGTCCCAGCGAGAAGGGGGAAGCGCTAGAAGATGAAAGGAAGAGCTTTGGAGTGGACCTTGTTCTTTCTGGTGGCAGAGGAACCTCACCCTGGTGCCGGGACCTTTAAAAATGTGGGAAACAGTTTCCGAAGGTTCAGAATAAATCCAACCCTAGTTCCTGCTTTGTGTGATTGGACAGGACTTGTGTCTGTGTTGGCCTCAGATTTCTTGTCTGTTAAATGGGAAAGAGTGATTTCCTATTTAGTAAATGAAACCCAGCACAGCAGGAAGGCATGAAAACACCTTGATGCTTGTAAAGAGGTGTGGAGATGTTGAGAAAGGTTGTATAGAAAGAAATGATGGCAGTTTTGGGAAGACAGGAGTGATAGGCAGGGTCATGAGGATGAGGATTATAATGTCCAATGTACCCGAGGTGACTGCTTTTTTCCTTGAAAGAATCTACTACTGACAAGAGTATTTGACAGCATCTGCAAGATCCCTTTGAATGGAAAACTTTGTTGCTATGCTTATTTTGATTGTCCTGGATGCCCTTGATTGCCCTTTACTATGGAGGAAGCTGAGAGAGGGAGACAAGCTTTAGAAATTGATGGCTGAGGCCCAGCACGGTGGCTTGTGCCTGTAAGCTGCAGCCTATGAAGCGGCCAGGACTAGGGATTGTGGTTCGAGTCCCGCATGGGGCTCGTAGCGAGACCTAGTTCCAAAAAAAATAGCTGGGTGTGGTGGTGCGTGCCTGTAATCCCAGCTACTTGGGAAGCTGAGGCTGGGGATTGCTTGAGTCTGTGGTACCCCGGGCAACAAAAGCCTGTAGTTCCACGGGAAAAATAGCGAGACCTAGTCTCAAAAACAAACAAACAAAAACAAAAACAAACAAACAAAAAAAGAAATCTATGGCTCTGGGAGGTGATAAGAAGATAGACATTATTTACTTACCTAAAGGTCAATTCCACTGTAAGATATCTACTAAGAGTGCTGAGCTAAGGCTGAGAGTATCTGGCGAGGCTCCTGAGAGGAGGTGACTTGCGTGGGATCCCAAAAGTGATGTAGAAACAGGAACAGCTGAATGGAAGGGTTGACAGGGGCATGGCCAGGGCTTTAGGACCATGGGGATCGATTCTGGAGATAAGACCCATTATGAAGTGGAATCCTGGTTCATCTACATCCTAAGTGTAGGTTCTTGAGGGTGTTTGTGACTCCACTGAGGGCTCCACGTGCTCAGTAGCACATGCCCAGAAGTCCTCCAGCTTTGGGCACCCAAGGAAATGAATCGCAGTGAGTCACCCCACCCTCCCAGCCCTGTAAGAAGCCACTGAATTGGGCTCTGCTCCAGACCGCTCTCTGCATAGCTCGCCTGTTTACCACTTGGCTGCAGAGCAGATGGATGACATGGAGGCCGCATTTTTCTCCCCTAGCAGCGGGAAAATGAATCTCACCAAGTGTTGCTGACATCATCCTACCAGGTTCCACATCCATCTGGGTCCAGCCGCTGACAGAGCGCAGGCCCATCCCTCAGCCCCACTCTGGGCCCAAGGGAGAGTTGAGACAAGATGAACGCTGAGCTCACTTGTCCTTGGGGCAGCATTTCTCTCCCCTCAGTTCCACCCACTCCATCGGGCGATGGGTACAGTGCCTCCGGCAGGGTTGCTGCCGCTTGAAGCAGATGCTCCAAGATAAAAAGATGATCAGGCTGTGGTCGGGGAGAGGAGGAGAGGTGGTGCTGGCAGCAGACCCAACCACCTCACACATCTTAATGTCTGATGATGGGTAGTCTGATCCTGCCGGCCAAGTGGCCCAGGGTGAGGCAGTTGGGAGCATGCGCGGTGGTGTGAGACCTGGATTTGAAACCCAAGCCTTCATCATTGAAATTCTAGGCCGTTGGGCAGATAATTCCACTGCTCTGGGTCTTGTTTCCTTCCCAAATTGGAATGGAGTCTTTCCAGTGCTAGCGATTGGTGATGTGCTAGGAATTTAAAGATGTGATTCTAATGCTCCAACATGTTTTGAGCACTTACCATGTGCCTAAGACTAGATGGAAAATATCATTGATTTTCACATGAATTTTGGGAAGAAACCACTTCAGCACCACCTTATAGGTTAAGACAACTGATATACTGAGATGGTCATTTGCAGGAAGTGATGACAGAACCAAAACTCAAAACCAGGCTTGTAGATTTTTGAGTCCTTTTTTATGTTAGATGACATCTAACAGTATCCCAGGACACTGAGAATCTTGGGGCCTTGAACCTTAGGGCAACCCAGAGAGGATAAATTAGGAACTGGGAACATCTGGTAGCCCTACTAGTTGCCTACCGAGCCTAGAAGTGGCTCAGTGCTTCTCTCTCTCCAGTTTGACCCACTCTATCAGGTGATGGGCACAGTGCCTCCCTCCCAGCCCAGTCTTCCTTGTCTCACTGCATCAAAGCCGTCTCTCTAAAACCCAGTCTCAGAGCACACTAGATGAGTCTCCACTGGTGCACAGTGGCCTCTGGATGAAGGTCAGACCCCTGCCTCCTTGTTGGCTTTCTCAGCTCACTTGCAGAGCTCAGTGGGGAGAACCCTGTGAGTTTGCCATATCTCTGGACCTTGTTTTGCTTCTGGGTAGGGCCTGGGTTTCATGTCTTTTTGATGGACAGCTTATATTGTTTGGCACCTTTCTAGTGCCTCTTTCTACATGAGACTGGGCTAGTGGTGAGTCTAGGCCATCAAGGGTGGGGATTCTTTCCACCTGGACTTTGGGCACACTCCCTGCTCTACCTGCTAATGGCAGTGTGCTGTGGGTGACTGGGAAGGAGGGTATCACATGCTGTGTCAACTAGGGGCCAACTGAGGCTGCCTCCCAACTTCCTGGGGCTCCCAAGGGGCAAGAAACAAAGTTGCTATACTTTCATCCCATTTAGCAGAGAGGAGGACAGAGCTGCCCCATGGAATCAGGCTCCTGTGGAAACACATGGTGGACTGGTTTGGGCAGAAGATTTTATTTTATTTTGAAAATCACTTCTGCTCCCTGCTGAGCTCCCTCATGTGTGAGCTAAGGAGAGGTTTCTACTGATCATGGGGGGTGGGGGTGGGCAGGGAGCCTGGGGTGTGTCAAGAAAGGCTAGGTGGAGCATTGGAGTGAAGACTTAAATAGCTCCCCATGCTCTCCCTTCAGTTCCTAATCTTTTCAGTCAAAGTCACGTTATGTGTGCCATTTTATGTACCTTTCAGGATGTTGTGACTCCTTGAAGCCCTTCCATGAAACTATAGCTCACAGAGCACGGATCTGCTCTGATTTGAACTCAAACCCCACACCTGGTCCACCTTCCCTCAGCCATGGTAACATCCCTTCACAGGGCTGCTTCTCCCAGTGCCTGCCCCACTCTGCACACCCTCACCCTGCCTTGGCTGACCTCACCAGGACCTTGGGCCTGTGTTGTTATTGGTTGTGGTGGTGGGCCTTTCTCACCTGAGAGCATGCTCAGCTGCCTCACAGACCTGGGGCCACCCCCAGGAGATATACTCCGGATGAAGCCAGGATGCTGGAATGGAGACTGTGTGACCCCCAACCTGCTCTGCCAGGTTCCCTTTCCTCTTTGGGAGGGAGAAACTTCCTGTGGGGGTCACTGACCTGATCACAGTCTCACTCCCTGTCTGTGAGGGCAAGGGCTAGGGGGCTCTAGTCCTGCCTACAAAACAGCCAACTCCATGCGGTCACATTCATTTAACCATCTCATCAAGTCTCTCCTGTGGGCCCGGTCCTGGTCCACAAGTGAAAGCCATGGTGCTGAATAAACTAAGGTCCCTGTCTTGTAGTGCCTTCCCTCTAATCAGGGGAGGGGATGAACAGCATGAACTGAATGTAGAACTAGGTGCTGGGATGTTGTGATGGATCCTGAAGTAAGCTAGAGGGACAGAGAGCAAGCTAGAGGGAGGGTAGAAAGGGTTAGATCATTGGCTTTTTCCTGCTGGATGAAAGGTCCTGTAGGAATTTTTCAGGAGGTGAGTTTCTGCAAGACTGACTTTAGGGGCCAAGGGCTTTGTCTGGGCCCTGGAAGGAGCAAGAAGGCAGTTTCCTCAACTTGCTCTGAGGACCTGGGAGCCAGGGCCAAAGCCTGCACATCTCCTTGCTGGATTGCTAGTCACACCCAAGACCAGGGGCCACAAGCCCACCCTAGAGGTTAATCCTAAGAAGATCATACCCTGGATGGGGCATGGTGTGGCTGGGCCATTCTCTTCCTGGAAAGGAGCTCCATCAGAGACAGTAGAGCCCTGGGTATGCCACCTCTCGCTGTGGGTTCTCCCTTATCACCTGCCTGGTGACCCCCAACTATAGTGACTCCTCCTGGAAGGGACTCTGGTTGGTCCTGGACTGTTCCTATCTTGGTATATGGTGCCACCAGAGGACCTGAGACTCAGGTCTGGGAGGAAGGTAGGAAAGGGAAGTGAAGTGGCCAGCAAAGGCAGCTGGTCAGACAGCTTTGTCCTCATCCCCCTCGTGAGCAGAGCCCAGATGAAGGTCAGAAGGAGATAAGCACTCCGCCATCAGGCTGGGCCTTATCTCCCCCCTGCAGATACACATCTCTGCCTGGCTGGATGCTGATGGCCCACAGTGAACTTTTGAGTCTGGAGCCAGTGCCAGCACTGGGTTGAGGACTAGAGGCAGGGTGCTGTGTGGCCTGGCAATCCCCTCCCTGGCCTACCTCAAGCCTGACCCTGCTTCTGTGAGCTGAGTGTTCCTGGCTTCAACTCCAGAGGTCTGCTCTCTCAAAGCATCTCCACCCCATGTGACATCGCTTTGACCAAGAAGACCAATGAACTGCCCCCTCCTCCCCTAAAACCCCCAGAAGATTTAGTTCGGGCTTCCTAAGTTTAGAATAATGCCAAGGTCTCTGTGTAATGAGTCTGTCTCAAAGATTCTAAATGTAGGCAGCATTACAACAGCTTGGAGTCAGATCTCACTTGGATTGTCAGACTAATTGCTCAAACCACTCTTGTCCCTAAATTAGCAAAACCTCAACATCTTTCTTTGGGTGGCTACCAACCTCTCAAAATCATTGCAGTTTCCCAGAGAGATGATTCAGTCCAAAAAGCATATAAACACCAAGCCATATATATATATATATATATATATATATATATATATATATATATATATATATATATATATATATATATAATGTATATGTGTGTGGCAAATCAGATCTCCATGTCACATCATTTGAGAAAATTCATCTTTCCTGGGGAAATGATACAATCATAACTAGCACTTGCTTAGATGAGGTGTGGGTTGGGCACCTTCTGTTATTCATAAGCAATCACTCATTTAATCCTCACAAGCGCTTTATGAGACCAGGGCTATTTTATCCCCGTTTTCTAGACAGGGAACTGAACTCAGGGAGAAATCAATTCTGCTCCTACCTTCCATAAACAGGCCAGATGAAGCCCGGGTCACCTGGGGACCTTTCCTTCCAGCCTGAGTCAGGGCTGTCTTCCTCCACAGCAGAGGCTTTCATAATTCCTCCAGGATCTCTGTCCCTGGCCCCAGAAGGCAGCCCAGAGACCCAGGGCTCCAGGAAGATTCCGGCCCCAGGTTTACCTTGCCAGGCACAGGTCCAAAATAAATCATTTCATTAGACTTAATAACATAGTCCCTTTTACTGCAAAGTGTTTCCAAATAGAGGGCCCTCCAATCTGCTTTAATGAACAGATAAGAATCTTTGTAATTAACTCAGCAATGGTTTGCATGTAAATGGATATTCTTCTGAGTGCTCTGAGACTATTTATTGTTTTAAGTATGGGATAAATGTGCTGACCATCTCTCCCTCCAACAAACTCCTGTATAATCAACTAGCCCCGAAGGTTATTTAAGCGGAAGGGCAGCAGATCCACTCTGTAGAGACCCCGTGGCTACACCAAAGCGAGTTTTGTTTTTCTGTTTTTACTTTCAGCACCTCTCCACTAGACCCACTGACCTTCCTTCACAGCTCTGCCTGGACCTCTGCTCTCCCTCCAGAGGCAGAGATGCTGTAAGGCTTCAATACCATGTATGGCTCTCATCAGTATCTGGGCGATAGAGCTCCAAATGCAGTGTGCAGACAGTTTGGCAAGTGTGTGGATAAGTAGGGAAGCTTCGAAGTGTGCATTTATGATGTGCACTTTGTGTGTGTCTAGGGAATGTGATCACATGCTTTGCTCACCCTTCTTTCACCAGAACCTGGTTCCTAATCTTCTGACAAAAACAGCACTTTAATCATTGAGTGTACCTGGTGCTTTGTTAAGTTTGTTCCTGTAGTGGGATTTCCTGGGATAGAGGGTCACCTCATGGCTCTGGCATCACCGGAGACTTCCTCCAGGAGCTGTAGCTGCTGGAGTGTTCTTTGCTTTCCCTCGCTCCCTCTGTTCCTGTCTCTGAGGGACATGGCCCTGTCCATTGGGCTAGCTGCAGTTCACCTCTTTAACCCTGTGAAGGCCCCTTTCCTGTAGAGAGACACCCCCCCCACACACACACCAGAGGATGAAGCTGAAACTGTGCCTGGAGGGAGAGGGGAACTGAGGAGGAGTGTGTGTGTGTGTGAGGGAGGAGCTCCCATCAACACCAATGAATTGCATTCTACCAGGGGAGATGGACTTCTCTCTGCCACTTAGAGGGTTGGGATGTGTGTGGAGGCAGAGGTGGGGGATAAATAATGAGAGGCAGAGGGGCGGGAGGCAAGAGGAACCTTTTACTTGCCTCCTCCCACTACCTTTAACCTTTGCCCTCCTCCTTCCTAACAGGCCTGGGTGTCTGCTGGTAGAATCCATTTGGAGGACAGAGGTCCACTTTCAGGCCCTTGCTTACTACCCCTTGGTTCCTAGTTAGCTCTCCTAGCTGGTGTGACCCTCCTGGTAGGAAAAGATACTGGACAGCCCTAGTGGCCCTGACTTAGTGCAAGGCAGCAGACCTGTTAGGGACTTTTATGATAGAGAAGAAAGTCATTCTAGAATTATAGAAGGTCAAGAGGGGAAGGGAGCTTCCAGCTCCACAGTGGGAACACAGAGAGTTGGGGGGGCTGCCTGAGGTCACACAGGGACCCATGTCCTGCTGGTGGTGTGTTTCCAGTGGGTTCTGCAGCTGCCTGCCCTGCCAGCTGGGAGTTCTGCCAGGTGTTGAGCCCATGCCAACTCCAGCCCTGCTCCACGCCCTGGGAGGGCTGTTGGCACCATGATTCCTATACTTGACCTTGTGCTGCCAATAGGGTCACAGCTGGACACAAAGGATCATTCTGGGGAGCATCCTCAGATAACATCTTGTCTAGTTCCACTGTCTCACAGGAGGCTCAGAGACTCATGAGAAATCACATTATAAGTGGGGGAGCCAGTGGAAGTTGGGTCTCTTTGCCCCATCTAGTTCTTTTCCCTGTGCACTATGATCCTCTTCCTCCTGAGACATGAAGCCTCTCCCATATCAAGAGAGCAGCGGCATTCATCCCAGCAGCTTAGAGAACCAGGGCTTCCTCTGAATCACCTTTCAGTCTCCAAGCTGGGGGAGGGTTGCTTCTTTTCTTTCTCCGTATCCACTTCTCTCAACCAGGCCCCTCCAGGGTTCTTTTCCTGCTACTCAACCAAAATAAATCCATCCCACTTCCTCAAGGCTTGTTTTTGACTTCTCAGCCATCTGGTAAAGCCTTCCTAAGGCTTCCCCTTAACACCACCTACAAACCTGTCCCAAACTGCTTTCTGAACTGCCTGCCTTCCAAATTTACTTTATTTTCTCTGCTCTGTGGGCTAAGTGCACACATATATTCTTTGCACTTTTTTAATCTGAGTGTAAACGCTATTTCACAGTCTTCCATTTTCCCTTTGAACTAAGCCTTAAATAGGGCCTCACAACCTTGTTCCCATCACTGAGCACAGCAAATCCTTAGATTTGCTCCCTATTCCTTCACCTTCATCTCTCTAACTCCCTATCCCTTCACCTTCATCTCTCTACAGCCTCATCCCCCTCATTTGTCATCAGTTGCTTCAGGATATAGCAACCACCAGGTCACTTCTAAGTTGGAAATAATGGGTAAGTTATTTGCTTTCTCTGTGCTCCTTTTCCTCATCTATAGAATAGGACTAGTGCTTCCTATCTCCTTGTACCCCTGTTAGCAATACAAGATGTTCAAACAGTGGGGCCTCTTCAAAGAGGTCAGTGAAGTTTGCTGACTAGTGATAATTTCCATGTTTGCATACCCAGGGCTACTGAAAGTCACACAGCAAGGGCACTGTCAGATGCCAGGTATCTCTGCCAACATGTCTGAGGGTTCCATTCCTTCAAGTGAGAGTTTCCATCCCTAGCCCATTATTGTATTTTCAGTTTTCTCAACTTGCCTCCAAGATCTCTCTCCCTAACCTAGAAATCTTCTTTGAAGGGCAGGTGGAGAGGCCATGGGGAGAGAAACCCAATGCCTGGCACACAATGAATGCTTATCAGCATTTGTTGAAAACCAATGTGTAGATGCACCCAGTGCTGGTGTGGAGATGGCGGCATAGGCGTTGGGCTGGGGGCTGGGCACTGGGGTGGAGACAAGCTCACGGTGGTTTCTCTGTGCCTCCTCAGCTCTGCCTTCTCTGGCCCTGGCTGTCCGAGAAATCTCATTTTGCTAGCAAGCTGATTCATGGGCCTGGTTCCCCAGTGCTCCCTGAGCAGCTCTCTGTCAATAACTATTCTTTACAAGGTCCCTTGGTTCGTTTTCAGAGTTGAAGACAAATTTTTAAAGAGTTCAGTGCCAGGGCTACTCCAGAGGGGTTGTTAACTTAATGTCCCACCTCGTTCCTCCAAGCCTGCTCCCTTTTGAACTGCATGAGGGTCAGGACTTGCCATTTCTGGCAGTTGTTTCTGAGTTCCTGGGGCTCTGTCACTAGGTTTGCACTAGGTTTGCTATGTGCCATTCAAGCCCCCCAACCCTGCCTTGATTTCCTGTTTTGGCATTGGCATGGACGCTGGCAAACACCACCAAGAGAGCACCCGTTTCTTCTCTGGGGCGGCCTGGTCACTGGGTTTTATTTGGAAGAGATCTTGGTATCGTGGTCTACAGGGTCTCTTTCCCCCATTTCCACATGGAAAAACACAGCTGGCCAGTTCTGCAGCTGAATGCCACTGTCTGCACACACATCATTTCAGTGTGCCCGGAATATAATGTGTATGCATGCACACAAGGAAGACACAGAGCCAGCCACCATGTACTGTCTGTTTTCCAGGAGCGCCTACTCCCACCCCATCAGGTCGCCTTCATTTATTTAAGAAAATTCCGACACAGTGGTGGGTAGAACCCAAGAGAAAAGTGGCTGTGGAATGGGGTAGGGGAGATGCCCAACTCCCTTCTGCCTTTGCCCATCCCAAGGTCCTTCACAGCGTTTTCTGGTGTCCCCTCCCCACCTCCCACCTGACAATACCATTTCCTGGGGGTGGGAGGGTAGCTGCCCCTGCAGAGAGGGGAAGAGTGGTCAGCAGAGTGGGAGGGGTGGCTAAGGCGTAGAGCTGACCTTGCTGTGGGCAGGCAGGAGGGACCCAGCCTCAGGCCCTGATGCTCTGGAGTGTGAGTGGAGAACTCCTCTTGTTTGGCCCTGCCCACAGCCCTTGGAGGCAGAGGAGGGAGTCCTGAGGTCTCAGGAAGGGGCTTGGTACCAGACCCCTATGTAGTGTCAGCTCTCAGGTCCCAGGAAAGGGCAGAGGGCACCCAGAAGCCAGCAGAAGCTACAAGAGTCCCCCACCCCTCCAATGTTTTGTCCACAGCAAGATCCTTGGCAGGGCAGGCAGCTACCCCCTCCCCACCCTGCAGGACAGAAATCCCTGAATAGTGGTTTGAGAAAAGTCTTTGTGCAGCTTGTGACACAAGACCTGCCCAGAGTCCCCCACACAGGGGAAAGATGTGGGACATGGGAGGCAGGAGTGGGGCACAGTGTGGAACCCCCTTACCCCAAGCTTGTCCTCCATGCCTCACTCTTGGGGTGGAGGGTGCCGAGGATGGAAGAAGGTTTGGAAAGGGAACGGGGGCCAGGATCACCCTCCTGTTGCAGACTCCAGGAGGAAGGCGGAAGCCCTCCACCTGCAGGAGCCGAAGAGGCTCAGGTGTGAGGCTAAGGGTCAGGAAGGGGCAGACGGGAGGTGCTGCCCGCACAGAGCAAAGCTGCAGGGCAGGGAGTATAAAATCCACTTCAGCTGCCTGTCGGTGTGAACAGGGGTCCTGACTGTGTTCCACACAGAGCCCACCCATGAGGGGGTGGTGCCTCTATGCAATCTCTTTGATTCTGCGCATGTAATTGTGCAGGTCTGGAGGTGGAGTGGGTCTCGTGGCACCTGCCACTTCTGGGCAGCCCCAGCCCAGGTCCTCTTCGTCCTCCTCATCCTCTTCGCCAGCGGGCACTGAGTCATAGGCCAGCTCCTCTGAGGGCAGCGTGGTGAAGGTGGTAAACTTGACACGCTTGCGCTTAGAGGTGGGGGAGCTGGCAGGGTCCTCGGCCTGGTCCCGGGCTGAGCCTCCCGAGGAGCCGTCACCCCGCCCGTGCACCTGGCTCTGGACACTGGTCTGAGAGCTGCCGCTGCTGTGGTGGTCACCGTGGCAGCAGGCGGGCACGGTCTCCAGGGGGTTGCCGGCAGGCGGCGACAGCTCCCCCTGCACCCGTAGTGGCTGCCCGTTGCCCAGGAACACCCAGTGGTGAGAGTGGTCCATGCTGGTCTGGCCCTCGGGTGGGATGCGCTTGTGCCGGTAACGTAGCACGAAGACGATGCAGTTGATGAGGAAGACAAGGATGGCGAGACAGAAGACACCCAGGAGCGCATACATACCAATCTCCAGGTCCGTCAGCCCACGTGGCATCTGTAGGAAGCCAGTGGGCAGTGGCAGGAAGTCTTCTGTGGGTAGCAAGGCAGGGTTGGCAGTGCCCCGGCCAGGGGCCTCAGGTGGGGGCATCGCTGTGCCTGGTGGGCCAGCTCCCCGGGCCTCATCCTCACCCCCGCCGGGTCCCGGCTGGCTGGGACCTGGGTAGTCATAAGTGGGGTCCTCCTCGTCCCGCCCAAAATGCACCCGCAGACCCACGGAGGTGGTGGCTAGCACACTCTTGCGCTTGGTCTTCTGGCAGCTCTCAGCAATGGTTAGCTCCGCGCGGAGCAGCTCCCCGGCACCCTCGGCCTCAGCCACCACCAAGGGGAAGGCCCGATCCTGGGTCACAGTGGCCACCCTTTCGTCCAGGCTGTTCACCAGCAGCCCATAGTCCCGGGGGCTGTAGAGGGAGAGTGGGGCTGTGGTGCCATCACTGTAGGAGAGCCAGAGGCTCAGGAGGGCTTCCTGGAAGAAGAAAGGACAGGAGTCACAAAGCAGTCCCCAGCTGGCTTCTGCTAGATCCTGAGCTCTGTGAGGCCAAGATACACTGACAC
>PVHY01015918.1:0-34960 GCA_004024945.1 Uropsilus gracilis
TTCTCGCGAGAGGCGCGGCGTTCGCGCCCAGCCATTGAGAGCGCGCGAGGGGGAGGGGGGCGCGGACGCGCGGGCGCATGCGCACTCGCCGGTGCGTGGTCGCGGGCGCGCAGGCCGGACCCGGCTGGGGCGCGGGCAGCGCGCGTGCGCCGTCGCGAGCTCGGCGCTGCCGGGGCCGCCGTGTGGGAGCCGGGCCGAGGCCGCCGTGCGGACCGCGGGGATGTTCCGAAAGGCCCGGCGAGTGAACGTGCGCAAGCGGAACGACTCGGAGGAGGAGGAGCGGGAGCGCGAGGAGGAGCAGGAGCCGCCGCCGCTGCTGCCGCCGCCCGGCGCGGGCGAAGAGCCGGGCCCCGGCGGCGGCGACCGGGCCCCCGGGGGGGAGGCGCTCCTGGGTCCCGAGCCGCCGCCGCCGCCCTCCGCGCTGACCCCGGGGCCCGGGCCCGAGCCGGGCGGCGGCTACCCGGGCGGCGCGGAGCCGGGCAACGGGCTGAAGCCGCGCAAGAGGCCGCGCGAGAACAAAGAGGTGCCCCGGGCCAGTCTGCTGAGCTTCCAGGACGAGGAGGAAGGTGACCGCCGCGCCCCGGCGCCCCCGGGCCCGGCCTGCGCACCCCGGGACCCCCGCGCCCCCGGCCCGAGCCGCGGCTGCCCCCGCCTCCAGCCCGCTGCTCGCGGAGGCCGCGTTCCCGCGCCGCCGCCGGCCTGCGGGGGCTCCCCTCCGGCCCTCCGCGGTGCCCGACTCCGGGGCCCGGAGCTCAGGTCCAGCGCTCTGGGCTTTGAAGCGGCCCCTCGGTGCCCCCTGCCCGGCCTCTTGCCTGGAGGGGGCTTGCAGGGACAGCTGGAGTTGGCTCCCCTGGCTGCTCTGGGCACGTCCCCTGCAGGTCCCTGTGCCCACGCCTGCTGGGGGGAGGGGGCGGGGCCGGGCTGGGGGGGCTTCTTGCCCAGACACCCTGGGCCGGGAAGGCCGGGTTTGTAAAGAGGGGCTTTCTCCACGGTCCGCGGGGTCGGAGCTCCGGTTCTGAGTGATCTTGGGACTCCGGTCCCTGGTGGTCGCCGAGCCTCAGTTTCCCCCGTGTGGCCCCGGGGTTCCTGGGAATGGCTTTGGGCACGATGGGGACACAGTGTATTATTCAAGGCGGTGTGTCCTGTGCGGTGTGAGCGCCCCGTCCGGGGATTTGGGTTTCTGGTCTTCCTAGCAGCAGCCTGGAGTCATTTCTGCTGCCGGTTGAGCGTGTGCCTATCGCGCCCGGTTAAATTAGCAGTTGTGGAAAGAGACATTCAGACGTTTGGAAATGCACGGGCGTGAGCATGCTACGCGCTTTCGCGTGCCAAGCGGCGGCTCTCCGCCTTTCAGTTATTTCTCCGCGTCTGAGCAGAGGCCTGGCTACTGCGTTTTTGCTTTCAGTGCTGCAGGGACGTTTCAGTAAAGTGTGTGCATTCAGCTGTTGACATTTTCAGACCCAGCACGGTGGCTACACAGTTATTTTTGCAAAATGTTTTGCTGCAAGCTGAGTTTTGAAGTAACAATGTGTCAGTTCCTGGTGGTTACTGGGTTACTCAGACTTGACAGCTCTGGAGCCAACACCTTTTTGCTCCTGGATGGTCTGTTTCGGAGACCTTAATACTTACGTTTTTTTTTTTTCAGTGATTTTTTTTTTCATCCCAAAATAATAATTCAGGGAAGACAGTAAGAAATAGTAAAACTTTGATCGGGTTATATATATTTGTGCTTTTTTGGAGAGACACAGACTTGCGTTGTCGGAGATTAATTATGAAGTTGGCTTCGGTTTTTGGAAAGCCTGTGATAGATTTGAAATAACTTTAAGTTGTGTGATGAGTAGTGGCTGCGTGAGTATGTATCTGGAAGAATGCGAAAAGAATTTGAAAAGATGAACCGTAAAAGATACTGTCTGGAAATTGTGGCTACAGACTTTGTTTAATTTCTTTTTAAAGAAAATGAAGAAGTTTTCAAAGTGAAGAAATCAAGTTACAGTAAAAAGATAGTAAAATTGCTTAAGAAAGAATATAAAGAAGATCTTGAAAAATCGAAGATTAAGACAGAACTCAACTCCTCAGCTGAGAGTAAGTACCAACCTAATAGGCTCTTTCAAACTGACCAAATGGAAATTCCTCTCACAGGGTTTGAAAGGATTTGCCACGTAGGTACATACACACATAAATACATACATGCGTGCACACGTATGACATCCATGTTGGACTCATTCCGTTGATTCTGTCCTTGTCAGTGGTCTGACTTGCGTGACGGTGGTAGAGTTCTGGTTTTTAGTTCTAACATACTTGCATTGTAGGTGCGTTTTGAAAAACACAGATCATGAACCCTGGAATGTTGCTGCCACAGTGAGTAAATCCTCTCCTCCTTTTTCTACTACAGACCGGTGTTGAACCAGGAAAGGGGGGAACCCCATTTTACCTTCGGACTCAGGGTTCTGCCCATCCTAGGGGCCAGATTCCTGCACGTGTATCTTCTGGAGACCGGGTTTCACTTTCTTTGGAGACATTTCCAGTTTTATTCTTAAGGAATTTTTAGGGATGCCTTTAGTTTCCTGTGGCTAATCCAGTCAGCAGTGTAGGGGAGTTGCACATGAGTGAGAGACTTCTCCGTGAGAGGCACCCGCCTGCCATGTACACACTTTGCTTTCGTCCTCTTAAAAGCTAACTTCAAAACGTTAAGCGCTTAACTGGCGGGTGGGAAGGCGAGTCCATTCTGGTTCGCGGTGGTCTGCGTTCCTGTGCAGATGCCGTCGGGAAGTCAGTTCATGGAATTAAAGGTGCCACTGTTGCCCAGTTGCTAGCTGCACGCTCAGTGTGAAAAAGCGTGTCACACTCCGTCTGATTTTGAAGACGACAAGCCACTTAAATGTGTCCTTGCTCCCTGCATTTGGGGAAATGTCTGAGGAGTGGTTACGCTTTTTGCTTTTTTGCTTGAGAGGTGGCTGAAGCAACGCTTCCTAATAAAATGTTGCAGCCGGATCTTTACTTGATCATTGATATTCTAGAAGAGAGAGATAAGTATGGAGGGGTTATACAGAAGACAGTTTTGGAGAAGAACCACTACCTGACAAGCCAGTGTAAGTCATCTGTGGCAGAACTAGAGGTTTAGGGTGAAAGGTGCGTTGTTGACAGAGCGTGAAGGATGTTTAGGAGCCAGCATGGGTCCTGAGGGGCCGTGTGCTGTGGTTTGCCAAGGCCATGGACCTGACAAAAACCTTTCGAACCATAGCCTGGTATAGCGTGCAGCAGGGCCTGGCAGTGGACATTGGAGGCCGGAGCAATTTTTTGTTGGGGCCAGTTTGGATCGGCAAGTAGTGGCTTTTAAAAGACCTCAGTTGAGCAACACTGAAGCTTTTCCTGACTCAGTGGCAACATGTAGATGAATTAAAAATGTTTGCCGTGTGTATGGGTGACAAAATGGAAAGAAATATTTGATAAACATTGCTAGCGGAGAATAGGTATGCTTGACGTGAGCTTTAGCAATTGGATTTTTAAAAAAAAGTAGTCAAATTTCAGTTTTCTGTTCCAGGGTGACTCTGAGAATAGTTGTGTATTTTGTACAAAAATAGGGAAGGTATGTGGGAGAGGAGTATTTTTAGGGGCACTACTTATTTTACAGTGTAGGAAGCTACCTCATTTCCCTAAATTTCTTGAGAACCCACTGTGTGCAGTGAACTAGTACAGACAAAGGTAAGGAGAAGTGAGACCTGAGTAGGACCATTTATTATTGGGCTTAGAAACTGAAGCAAGTAGCAGATTTACAAGGCCACCTTCTGTGACCTCTTCCTGGCTCCCACTTTCACAGACTCAAGGCTGTTCACCGGGTAGCTCACCGGGTGGGGTTATGGAACTCTTTCATTAGTTAACTCACTAGCCCTCACTCTTCCTACCCCAGCCTTCCTTCGACAGGCAGAGGTGAGTTAAATTCAACGATAGCATTGACTTGGAAAAACCACCTTGTTATGCTCGTGCTAAAATGATGATTTAACTTTCAAACTTAAATTTGAATGGAAATAGCCAGTAAACATCTTGGAGTTGTAGGTTTAGGTGTGGTGCTTTTTTGAGGTGATAAAGCCAAAAGTAGATGGGATTGATGAGGGAGAAAGCAACATAAAGGAAAAACTTCTGGGGATCATGGATTCCTTCTGCCTGTAATAAATGCCCACAAAAGAGAAGCAGATTTATTAATGAGGTAAAAGAATCACAGAGGCCAATGATGAGAGGCCAGGAAGGCTTCGGGATGGTGATGGCTGCTGGCCCGAAATAGTACCAGCAAGGTCAGGTCAAGAAAGGACTGAGGAGGCCTGTTGGCAGAGCTGCTGTGGTTCTCGTGGAGGGCACCTGGCAGGAGAGACTGGTCTGTCAGCCAAGCTCTTTGCCCACGGGACTGTGTGGAGAAAGGAAGAGCTGTGGCTCCGTGGCCCACCGATGCTGTGTGAACTCACTGTGGCCATACCTTTGAAGTATAGCCTCGGGAGGGAGGGGTCTTTTCGAGGCCATTTGCCGGGATGGAGGCGTGCAGTGTGTGAGGCCCAGAGGGTAGCAGGTCCACACTGCTGCTCTGGGAAGTTTGGTGATGAACTCAGAAGTTGTGTTGCTAAAGGGTAGCCCATGTCTCTTTGTGTCAGAAGAGGACAAGGAGAACCTGGCCAAGTTCAGCTGAGGAGACTACTGAATTGTGAGCAGACTGCCTGAAGAGCTCAGAGACTGAGGGGAGTGGAACCTAAAAGAGATTGTTAGCATCTCTTTCTGTAATGCTGTCAGGAAGCACGATACATGACTGCTAACAAGCTCAGTCACCACCATGCTGTGGGCATATATTTGCTTCGTCACTAGGAGATGCTTGTGAACTTAATGAAATTCGGAATCATTTGCACTCTGCAGAAATCATTCTCTGCCCCTATCTGACCCAGTAGAATTTTCGCAGTTGTTTTATCTCTCAAAAGCCACTTCGTTGGTTAAGAACAGAAGGAAATGGTTGGGTTTTTGGGTTTTGTTTTATTTTTTTTTGCTTCATCTAAGCCTGTACACGTGATCGTGAGTTCTGAAATCTCACGTTATCAGAACGCCCCAAGAAGGAAGTCTGTTGCTTATGTGGTGGAAGGATAAATGGATGAAATTAAAGTGCATCAAACAGAACGACCTACATTTTCTCAGTAAAATTAGGGGGTGGGGGAAAGATGGTATTCCCAGGACTGTTATTTATGGAAATAGACTATAGCTTGAGAGGAATCAAGAACCTTTGAAACCTTTTGGGCGGACTTGTACCAGAGAAAGAAGAGAGGAAATCCTATTTAGGATAAAGTTTCACTTTACGTGTGGATTCTCCGTGCCTCCTGTGTGCTCTGCCACTGTCAGTGTTCTGAGGTAAAAGAACACTTCACTCTCCTTGGCTTTCACCTGGGACAGAGGGCTCTTTTGTTGTCAGCGAAGCCCACCCAATGGCCCGCTTGGCGTGAAGAAAAGGAAGCTGCCGTGCAGACGGGTGCCTTATGCAACCCAGGGCCAGAAACGCAGCCTTGAAGCGCTCCCGAGAGTGAGAGCTGGCCAAGGCAGGCCTCCGCCTGCCAGGTCCGGGTGACCTGACCTCCAGGAGGTTTTTCTTTCTGCCTGGTTTCTAAGCTGTCTCTGTCCCAACTCTAGAGTCCCAGGGAAAGAATAAGTCAGAATGCCCTTTGGGTTGCTGAGTCCTCACCGTGGGTAAAATGTGACCGCTGGGGACTGGCTCCTCCAGGTGGTAGGTAACAGGCGTTGGAACTAGTACAACCCCCAAAATGTGTTCATTCTGGAAAGGGTGGTCTCAGGCTAAGCTTTGCTGTTGATGTGGCTGATTCCAAGCTTTGTTAGGAGCGTAATGAGGTCCTGAGTAATGGAATAATGCCCCAGAAATGTACCAGTCATTACCTGTGGGGAGGAGCAGTTGTTCTGATAAATTAATCAAATTATTTGTTTATTTATTTAGAGACTAGGTCTCACCATGTTGCCCGGGATACCTTTCGGGCTCAAGTGATCCCTTAACCTCAGCCTCCCAGGTAGCTGGGATTACAGGCATATGCCATCACACCTGGCTATTTTTTAGAGACTAGGTCTCGCATGTTGCCAGGGTAGTCTCAAACCCACGGACTCAAGTAGTCCCTGTCCTTGGCCTCCCAGCACTGGGATTACAGGCGCTTGCCACCACGCCCAGCCAGTTGATCAGATTTTTATGAAATTGGATAAAGGTAGGATTGAGCAGAGCCTCCAACACGCTATTGTGTCTGTTGTGTCTGTTACATTATTTTTACCTCACGATTGTGTTGACATTTCATTTTTGTTCTTCAGTAACTTGAACTTTTTTTTAAAAAAGAAAATAATGTCAATACTTCAAACTTGAATGAACTGAGCCCACAATCAAATAAGTGCCTCAGTGTATGGTTTTAGTTTTAAGTATGTTTTGCTTATCTATTTCAAAAACATAGATGAACCGCCTTTGGACAAAACAGGCCACATTAAAGATACTAATCAAGAAGATGGTGTTATCATCAGCGAACACGGGGAAGATGAGATGGACATGGAGAGTGAGAAGGAGGAAGACAAGCCCAAAGCTGGTGGAGCGTTTTCAAATGCCCTCTCTTCTCTGAATGTTCTCCGTCCAGGTGTGTCCTTGCGGGAACTGCTTAGCTCTGAAGTAACCCCTCGAGGAGGATGAGCAGTTCAGCTGTTAAAAAGCAGCTAGCTCAGTGATGTTTACATGGGTGTTTCCTTTCCAAACGGAGGAAAAGTGGGAGGACTAGAACTCTCCCAATTTTCCAAGGCCATTCTCACAGTTTTGTTAACAAAGCAAATGGGACTTCATGTAAATGGAGAAGTGGTCTGAAAGTCTTTATTTGAGATTAAAACTAACCTTTTTGTAACTGCTGCGCTAAGCACAACTACTTTATGTCCGTGCTTCCTTCCTTTTTCACTTTTCTGTAGAAAATAGCTTGCAATTCTGTTCACTGGCTAATCAGCTTCTGAGTAAGTGCTTAGTAACCCATCTTAAATTATGAGGAGATATCGTTTGACTTGATGTTTATGCATTTTAGGAATGTTTGCTCTTGGTCATAAAGTTGTGAAAGGCGATACACAGATCTCCCAGCATTCTGATTGCTGCAGTCACCGTGGAAGGCTGTTTGGCAAAATGAACCGTAGATTTCAAGTGTTCTTTCTTTTTCGACTCTGTAGTGCAATAATATTTGGGAAATTATCCGAAGATCTAATGTTTTCGTTGCATAATTATTTATAAGTGAACAAAATTTAGAAGAAAATGTCCAGCCAGAGAGAAATGACTTTGTAAAGTAAAAGTAAGATGCATGCGTGATGGGGTATCACATGCTACTTAATAATTAGGCAGGTAGGCCGGGCACGGTGGCTCGTGCTTGTAAGCTTCAGCCTATGAAGCGGCCGGAGCTAGGGATCGTGGTTCGAGTCCCGCCTGGGGCCCGTAGCGAGACCTAGTTCCAAAAAAATAGCTGGGCGTGGTGGTGCGCGCCTGTCATCCCAGCTACCTGGGAAGCTGAGGCTGGGGATTGCTTGAGTCTGTGGTACCCTGGGCAACGAGAGTCTGAGGTTCCACAGGCAAAAATAGTGAGACCTCGTCTCAAAAAAAAAAAAATAAATAATAATAATAATAATAATAATAATTAGGCAGATAACAGGCCATTAGTTTTTGCTGTGGGTTAAAAGGTTATTTAGTTTGAGTGCATGGTAGATTATGCTTTTTATTTGTGCCATTGATGTTGTTAAACCATAAGTTATTAAAACTTAAAATTCTGCAAAAGAACACTGGACAGAGGCTGCTTCTATTTTAATATGAAGGAAAAGCAGGTCCAGAATAGTATTCATGCTTGCAGGTGAACTGAGTACCATTGCAAGAGAAATATAGTAGGAATCTGATGCATTTATTAAGGGTCCTGAGATCGCTCTCCCTCCCACACTTTGATACACAGTCATTATATTTACTTTTCTTTGTGACTTTGTTTATATTTAAGCTAAGTTAAAAGTGAGTCAGATTGCAGACTCAGTGTGGGAGGAGTGGGGCAGTCCCCCTGGCACACCCTGTGGGCAGGCAGTCTTGGAGGGATTATTTCAGTCTTCATACTTGCAAGAAAATAGAAACTCAGAAACCTAACATCGCCTGTTTTAGCATTCTTACCATTTATCTCCAGGAGAAATTCCAGATGCAGCTTTCATACATGCCGCTAGGAAAAAGCGCCAAATGGCCCGGGAATTGGGCGATTTCACGCCTCACGACAGTGAGCCTGGGAAAGGCCGCCTGGTCAGAGAAGATGAGAATGACGCCAGTGATGATGAAGACGACGATGAGAAACGCCGCATCGTGTTTTCTGTGAAAGAAAAGTCACAAAGACAGAAAATTGCTGAGGAAATAGGTAACTTAATAGAAATGGTACACTGCCGGGCATGGTGGCACATGCCTGTAAGCGGCAACCTAGAAAGCTGCGGCAGGGATCGCGGTTCCAGTCCCTCTCGGGGCAATGAAGCGAAACCTAGTTCCAAAAATAATAGCTGGGTGTGGTGGCTTGCACCTGTAATCCCAGCTACCTGGGAGGCTGAGGCTGGGGATTGCTTGAGTCCATGGCACCCTGGGTAACATGAGCCTGCAGTTCCACGGGCAAAAATAGCAAGAACTAGTCTCAACAACAACAACAAAAGAAATGGTACGCTGCTGTTAAATGTGACTTAATGCTGCAGTCAGCTGTGAGGTATCTCCTTTCATCTAACTGCTTTAGGGGAGAGGACTGGACTTGCTGGGATGTGTACGTCTGGGGGTGTTTGGAAACCAGCATGGCTGTGAGAACTGCTGTTTCTCGAGCACTCAGCTCTGTGGCTCTCATGCTAAGCGCTCTAGACGTGCACGTTTTATCATTGTCTCAGCGTTATCCAGGGGAGTGGCTTCTGTCCTTCCCTCTGTGGGGCTGGTGTCATGCTCACGGGGTGTAGGGGACTACATCAGACCAGCAGAGTCGGGCGTGTTGGGTGAAAGCGAGGACTTGGTCGTATTTCTAGTGAGGCTGAATTCGCACCCGTGGTTTTGTTTGATTTTCGTCAAGTGCCAGGATGGCATCTCTGCTGTTGTTTACTCCTCCCTGCTACTTGTTGCCGCAGGTATTGAGGGGAGTGATGACGATGCTTTAGTAACTGGTGAACAAGATGAAGAGCTCAGTCGATGGGAGCAGGAGCAGATAAGAAAAGGAATTAATATCCCTCAGGTAAGAATTACAGAATCAGACTCTGAAAACGAAAAGATAAATCAAGAAAGCTCGCGTCTGTTTTGTAAGAGTGAAAACATTTTGCGTGTTAATTGGGTGCTCGTGCACGCAAGTTACTTAACTAAGAAAACCACCAGTGCTCACAGTGAGCGTTGGGAAGAAATGCTGAGTATTTCGCAGTCAGTGTGATGGAGACATTTCTGGTTTCTGCATGCGCAGTCTGTGGAATCTAGTGCCAGCGTAGTCCTAGTTTCAAAGTGCTCCTTTAGCCAGCAGCATCAGCAGCATCAAGATGCTCATTAGAAATGGAACTTCCCACCGTCTTGTGACCCCACCCCACCCCACCCCCACCCTGGGTCAGAAACCGTGGACCCACCCAGTGAGCTGTTTAACAAGGCTGCCAGGTGGTTCTGCTACACACTAATACTTGATATTAGATAGAAAAGGTATAGCTCAGTAATGCAAAATATTGTGATTAGAAAAATCTTCCCAGGTGCACATTGGAAAAGGATACAGACAGATGAACTAGCTTTGTTACTGGAGTTTTGAGGCCAACTTTTGTATACATTTGGGTTAAAAAAAATAGGGTCTGGTGAGCATAGGTGTCAGGAGTCTTAGATTGTGGCCTCTGTTCTGTTCATGTTGTCTGTGACTGACCGTCCTCTTTTCATTGGTGAAGCGGTGACCTTCGGGTATTTTAATGTCTCTCCCAACTCTAAACTCTTATTTTTCTGAGGATTATTAGAACTCAACTCTAATCCTCTTAAGAGAACAGTTATCTAACCCTCCGTTGATTTTGAAGAACTCTGCAGTTGTGTGTGTTAACTTCTTGCTGGCTGGGAAATGTGCTTTTGCCTTGCCGTCCTGGTGTCTCTTCTAAAGGCTAGGATTCCCCCCCCCCCCAAAAAAAAAAAAAAAAAAAAAGCTTTAGCTGCTGATTTGATGTCCCCTCTTTCTCTCCAGGTTCAGGCAAGTCAGCCCACTGAAGTGAACATGTACTACCAGAACGCCTACCCGACCATGCCTTACGGCTCCTCGTACGGCGTGCCGTACAGTTACACGGCCTATGGATCGGCCGATGCCAAGTCGCAAAAATCAGATAATACAGTCCCTTTCAAAACTCCCAGTAATGAGATGACTCCCGTTACTATTGATTTGGTAAAGAAACAGCTTAAAGACAGGTAGGGCAGATCAGCCTCTTAAAGACCTGTCCTCTAGCTTTCTGTTCCCTCAGGCCACATGTAGTCTAGGGTAAGCAGATGCAGGATGTCGGCTGAGAAGAGTCACTGATCCAGCTTCAAAGCTAAGCAGAAGATGACGTCATGCTTTGTTCTGCTCCCTTCTTGGATTACTTCTGTGGAAGCCTCGAAATTATAAAAAAAAAAAAAAAAAAAAGTGCCGCTTCATGGTCTTGTTGAAAGCAGTGCTCAGTTTGCACCTCTCGGACGCTGAGAAAGTGTAGTCAAGATACGGGGGGGAAAGCAAAGCAGGTTTTGGTTAGACCAGATAACTGTATGACGTCTGTGACCTGCCCTTTTTTTTGGGGGGGGGGGCGGGGGGCAAGAGCAGTGCAGATGAAAATGCAATGCCCAGTATTTTTATGTTCTAATAGTGGAACTAAATGCGTTATGAGAGTCCTGACAGTGCAGCCTGGGGATGTAACTATGTTCTGTTTATCCTTCTGTGTTCTTAAGGTTGGACTCCATGAAAGAACTGCACAAAGCAAACCGCCAGCAGCATGAGAAACACCTGCAAAGCCGCGTGGACTCCACCAGGGCTATTGAGCGATTAGAAGGGTCTTCTGGGGGTGTTGGTGAACGGTACCAGTTTTTGCAAGAAATGCGAGGGTATGTCCAAGACTTGCTTGAGTGTTTCAGTGAAAAGGTAAGAATGCAAAAATACTCATCTCTTTGAATAAGGCAAAATGAGGGCAGTCTAGAGGGCCTTGTGTAGCACATTTCTGTTTGTCTCAGAAAATCAGTTTAACTTCAGAAGTGATAGAAGGTCATGCCTCATTTTCTTCACTTCATTTAACCTCATTGTTTCTTGGGAGCAAGGCCCAGCCTCTGTTGGGACCTGATTAACGCAGAGCACTTACGTTTTGGCCAGCCTGCCCTTACCACAGTGGTGTGTTGGCTTGCCCTGAATCAGTAGTCTGCAGAGAACTCAACGGATAGCCTTTTCGTTCTTGTGGTTCAGGGCTTAAATCTTTTTTTTTTTTTTTTTTAACCTTGTGCAAATGATTCCAAATATAGTTCAAATTGCAAATTTTTTTACTAGTTTTAATTTTTTTGCCCAAAAGTTGATCACCATTAATAATAATTTTCATCTGAATACTTCTTTGCTTCATCCATTTTCAGAAACCTTTTGTTGAACATTGTTTCATTTCTTTCAAGTTGGCACCTGTGTTTTGCATTCTGTTAGACCATCCTTTGTTTGTACTTTAGAAACAGAATCCCCACTCCACTCTGAGGACCACTTAGTTGATTTTTTTCTTTAAGATAAATGTATTGTCTGATGATGCATTAGTTTATAATGTTGCAGATGTTACAACCTTACCTTGAAAATTTATCTTTAAGTTAAAATCTTTGGTACCCTGTCTCTAAACCTTCAAGGGATACAGGATTAGAAAAGTTTCCCTTTTTCTTGACTCTGTGGATTATTATAGCATATAGTGCCGTTAAATGAGCATTTTCCCTTTTTAGTGTTGTTCCGGGTGACTTAATCCCTTGAAGTCAAGGGCTGAACGAAAGGCACTCTTGAACTTTGTCTGCCTATGGTTCTTAATGGTTCAGCTCAGTTAGTGGTCCGATGCAGCTGAGCCAACATTCTGGTCCTCTGTGCATTTACCCGTGGTGTTGTCCTTATCTGCTGACTTTTTGAGAAGCAACGAAGTTTGAGCTCCCTTGTGGCAGATGGGTGACTTAGGGTGACAAGCCCAAGGTCTAAGGAAGAAGCAGTTTGACACTCTGCAGGGCCTGAGAGTTGTGGTAGGAAGTAACATGTCAGAGCTGGCGCTGTGTCCTCCCCATTAAAGCCTGGTGAGCCCGCTGGGCGTGGTCGGAGCTGACTTGCTCCCAGGACAACAGAAAGACCTTTGTCTTATACGGCAGCCTGAGTGCTTTGCCCTGGTGCCATCTTTGTGGAGTATCTTGTCCTTTGTTTTGGAACTTAAGTAAACGTCCAGGCTCATAATTGCAAGTGGAACTCTTAAAAAAAAAAAAAATGCCAGTAAGTTGAAAAGCTAGATACCATTCCTGAATTAAAGAGGCTAGGAGTATATCATAGGATTTTCATTTGCTTGCTCTTTTAAAAGGTAGGAGTGTGCTTTGTCATTGTCTGCCCTCCTAGAGAAGTTTGCTCCACAGTGTGCTACCCTGGTTCCCCAGAGTTACACATGTCAATGATTTCAGAGCATTCTTGAACCTTACATGTTACGTGGTGGCTGCATTTCAGTTAAAGTGAGGTTGACATCACCTCTTTTGAAGACTACTGTTTTGCTTCATGTTGCCATTTTCATATGAAAATGCATCTTATTTTATTAAGTGTTGCCACATTAATTCCTAAGTTAGGAAACACTTAGGAACAATTAGATTTTTCATACTCCTTTTAGTTATACTATAAAAACATTGTTTCAGGTTAAGACCATTAAAAATAAACATTTGGGACATTTTCCCTTTTCTAAAAGTTTAAATGGTTTTGAACTTAGATTTTTAAGTTGTTTGGCAGATCATTTTAACTTTCCATTGGTTTGTTTCTCTTCAGTTATTTTCATTGTTTTCTTTGCCTTAACTTTGGTCCTGAAATAATAGGAACCAATAAGTTTTAAAGAGAGTAAAGGAGTTGTTGTGATATATCTTCTTGAGATAAATCAAGCATTAAGAAAATTGACTTGAGAGCTGAAATGCTTATTATTAGGGCTTTGATTCTGAGTAGAATTTTTTTAAAGGCATTTAATTTAATTCTGTATGCTACAAATGTGGCTCTTAAGGGGCGCTAACAGTCTCTAGGACTATAGGGGTTACCTCAGGTACCTAAGTGTTTTGTTTCCAGTTCTGCCTGGCTTAAAAAATGGAGGGGGAAGTGTAAGTCCCAGTGGTATGACTGTAGTTGCTTAAGTAGTCAGCGTACAGTTGTTAGGGAGTCTGGGCTCAGCTGTGAAGGATAATCAGTGCAGACTTGGGGACATCGCTACCCATCAGGTGGCGTGTTAGAGACAAAACCACGTGTTAGTTTGACCTTTCTGTGAACACCAGCTGCTTCCACGGTGCAGTCGTCCCAGTGTCTAAAGCTGCTTTTGCTACGCATCTCTGTATTCCACCTGCCTTTTTTTATTTCCCATTTGCAGTCTGTGCAGTCAGGACATTGCTATAGCACTTGGTGCCAGTGTTCTTAGACTCTAAATAATGTGTTTTCCATTTGCACTCACCTTCAGGAAACTAGAACTTCTGGTTTCCCCAGGTATATGTCATTAGTGGTGGTCATTAGTGTTTAATGAAAATTTCATAGCATTTGGTTATAACATAAGGTGTTTCTAAAAGAAGGTTTTGCCTATTTTTCTGTTAAGTAGGGTCTCGTTCTATAAGCTATGGTATTTGTTATGAACCAGAGAACGCTTAGCTATGGACAGTCACCTGGGAAAACGCATTGCCTTTATAACTGGGCAGTTCGTGTAAAGACCATTATTGTCTATTACAAAATGTGGAAAAATTCGATTGGAAGAAAAAAACTTCCTCACTCTGCAACACAGACTTGAGGCAGGTTAGCGATGGCTGGAAATTGCCTCTGCCTCGTTACCATGCGTGAGCGCAGCTCACGGTTCAGACGAGTAAGAAAGCTGCAGAGCAACCTGGTTTGCCCCACGTGAGTGGGTGAGAGACGGTGGGTGTCGCTCAGAGCTGGGCGGTAAGCAGACGCCTGGTCTCAGCTGCAGCTGGAAAATTGACCATGACTTGTGCAGGCTTTAGTTCTGAAGGAGCAGCGCTGGGATCTTTGAACATGTCTTTTACTCGCTTTCGTTACTGGTTTTCAGGTGTTAAATTTCCTAACCAATGTTTTGCTCTAGTAGCTACTAGGCCCTGGACACGATCGCGCTCTGGGCGCACTGAAGGGACGGGTGATGCTTCCTAAAGAGCGTCCAGTTGAATTGCTGTCTGTGTCCCCCTGGGAACTGGCGGCGGTTCTGACCGTAGAGAGGGGTGCTTTCTCAGAAAGCCCGAAGTAGAGTGGAGTCCTCAGATGAGCGAGCGGCTGAGGGGTTTGGTGTTACGGAGTGTGTTGTATTTTCACAGGTGCCACTGATTAATGAACTTGAATCCGCAATCCATCAGCTGTACAAACAGCGAGCTTCCCGCCTTGTCCAAAGACGACAAGATGATATTAAAGATGAATCTTCGGAGTTTTCAAGCCATTCAAGTCAGTCCATCTTGAAGGTTTTTATTATTCATTAAACACCCTTGTTTACTTAGTACAGCCTAATTGAAAGCTAGAGATCTCAAAGCATTTTGATTTAAGCTAATGAATCTCCTTGCTCTCAAGTCAGGTAGAACCAAGAATTATAGCCTAGAATTCTGTTCAGGAAAATAGAGCTCTCGGTACTCAGGAACGTGCTGATCTGGCATTCCTCTCTGGGCGTATTTTTGCATTCTGTGGCATATAGAGGAGGCATTATCCGTATTTCATCTTAAAGCCACATTGTGTTTGGCCCTAGTTTTCATTTTCATCCTGTTCATGTCGTGACACCAACACAGGTGCCGCTGTTGGTCACAGTGAGAGATTTTCATTTTAGGAGCTGGGAGGGGGATTTTAGAGGGGAGGAGGGGAACTGTAGCAGAATAATTCACCTCCAAGGTTAGGGGAGTTTGGAGTTTAACTTGGATGAATTAAGGCTTTTTTTTTTTTTTTTAATCTTTTTACGTTTTTTGATACATGCATAATGTTTAGCTTGGCTTAGGCACTGGGTTTTGTTTTGGTTTTTTCTTCCCCTCCCTGAGACTGGGTTTTTTTCAGTACACAGATGCTTGCAAAGTTTCGAAGGTCACTTTCTCTTCCTTTCGTTATTGTGTCTCTCAACATCCAACTCGCTGGCGGCCCTGTGTGAACTAGCAGCTCAGCCGGCCGCCGTTTCAGCCGTGCCCTCGGCCCTTGGGTCCCGCTTTCCCGTGCCTCCCCTCCCTACCCCTGGCTGCTCTCGCCGGGCGTGCCCAGCATAGGGTTCTTGTCGCTGCTTTTGTCATCTCTGTGCCCGTGCCAGCAGTTCTCCTACGGAAATGGGCGTCAGGTCCGCCCATCGCGTTCATTTGAAAGGCGGCCTTCCTGGTCCTGCTCGCTAAAACAGCCACTCTGGGTCACTCCAGTGCGAGGGGCTCCTGCGCTGCTGTTTCTGAGGACAGCGGTCTGTCGTCAGGGTGCCCTCTGCACCGGCGGGGCACTGGGCCCTTGACAAAGCACCCCCCCTTTGCTGCATGGGGATATAGCCCCAGTGCTGAGGCTGCCTTAGCTGTGCGCCATACGCAGGGCTTCAGGCTGCTGTTCCGGCTAGATGAGTTCAGGTTGAATTATCGCTGTATCAGGCACCTAAATGCCCAGGGCTCCCTCCCACTTTCGGTCCAGACAGAACCAGATTTCCGGGGTAGGTTCCAGGTAACCGCTGTATCTACAAAGCGGAGTGACTTCAAGTTAGATGGTTTGTGTGGGCTGTGTACATCATTAGCTGTCTTTGCCTGGGACCTGTTTTTCAGAGTTTAGAACTCTTTACTTACATAAAATCGGGAATAAGGGTTAAGTGATGTATGTTAACTCATGGAGAATTAGAAAGAAATTGAAAAGTAATGAGAACGTGAGAAATGCCATCCTACAGGTGTTCATGAGTTGCCAAATAGCTGAGGAAAATTATCTGGGACACCGAAGTATCGATTCTCATCATCCAGGCAATTTTAAAGAAATCAAAAGACAGCCCAAAAGGCATCTGCTTCTATTTGTAAATATTTACTGTAACTACTACATGCATTTCCTAGAGAAATATCGGCAGCTATCGCTTGTCCCATCTACTCGCCCATGCTTCACCCAATGTAGAGTTTATGAAACCTGTAAACATAGCATTTTAAGTATTATAATAACAACTATTCTTTAAAATATTTCTTTAATGAAGGCTACCTCTTAAAGAAGCACAGGACTCATTTCTTTAGTTTGGCAGTGACTAGCTAATCCATCTAACTAGTGAACGCACAGGTGAGCTAGAGCGGGGGCAACTTCCTTGTTTACTGTACTCATCTTGCTTCTTAACTCTAGTGGGCTTTGCAGCCCTCTTCGTAATAGCTGAGATGTTTGAAATGTGAATTTTAAAACTTGCGGTAGTAAAAGTCAGCTTTAAAAAAGTAACAGGGTCTAAGGTACACTGAAGTTGCGAGTTGAATTTTGTTTTGTTTTTTTCCTTTTGCTGATATTGTTGGTAAGACGTTTCTGAAATCGGGGAAGAAATACTGCAGAAACCTTAAACCAAGCGTCTTTCATTTTGCATGTGATTTTCCCTCTCCTATTCCTGGATCTGCCTGCTTCCCATTATGAGCCCATAGATCACAGAACATCTTCACAGTGTGGCATTAAATGCAGAAACGCAGGCAGTGTGCAGGCGTAGGCTCCCCCACTCCTCTTCCCCTCAGTGGGAGATTACCGTGAGGCTTCTTTCTGGAGAACGCAAATGGGTCCAGAGACTGAACCTGGAGATACTAATAAGGTGGCTGGCTCCCAGCTCAGTAGTCGGCTTCCAACCCAGAGGCTTGATGGAGAACCTCTATCAGCTAGCTCCCAGCTGTCTCCAGAGTGCTGGTCTCGTTCTTATTTATGAGTAAGAGTTTGCACCCACTAGGGAGGCTGGCAGGAGCAGTGGGAGCGAAGGCATGAGGGAACGGCAGTGCAGATGACCGAAGAGAGTTTAAAACATGCCTCGGGAGGTCGCGGAAGATACCTTAATTGAAACACAGTCAGGGAGGATGTAGAAGAGGACCGTTCTTATAACAGGAACTTCTCTTGGAGACTGGAGAATAGGCTGCCTGAAATGCAAATTTAAGTAGGAAGATTGGAAGCTAAAGGCAGAAAATACTCCTTTAAGTCAAAAAGAGAAAAAGATGGAAGCTCCGAGAGGAGTAGGAGAAAGAAGGGAATTGTGCTGTAAGAGAAAGTATAAGCTTGTCCAGGTCACATAAGGCTTTCAGTCCACAGTGCTGACTCTGTCCTTGTTCTGAAAATAGTAACAGAATAAATTTCTACAAAGCAAAATCATCATAAAAGGGATTAAACTCCTGCAACAAACTTTGCTCATCTTTTCTGTTACTTTGCTGTCATTTCATATCATTTGACATGTGATGCTTGAGTTCTTTGAAAAAGTAATGTTATTTTTCCCTTTGCACAGTTAATTTAGCTCTTTCATTTTCTTGCTCAGCATAATAGCATAAATTTGTTCTGTTACGTAGACCTAGAAACAGTAAGCCCTGCTGCATTTGTGTAGGGGTATTGAACTCTGTTAATTTTTTTCTTCTTTTTGTGGGAAAACAGAATATTGAGATTTGCTCTGAACTAGACATTTTCTGGTGTATCAGTTACAGTAGACTCCTGCTGTTGAGATTAGCAAGTGGGCTATCATTATGGCTTATTCTGTGCAAACTCTTTCCTCAAGGTTATTGAAGGAAAGTTTTTAACTTGAACCATTGCTGTCTTACAGATAAGGCTCTGATGGCACCAAATCTTGATTCCTTTGGGCGAGATCGGGCACTGTATCAGGAGCATGCAAAACGCCGGATAGCAGAGCGGGAGGCCAGGAGGTGATTCTGGGGGTGCTTGCTGGCGGGCGGTCGGTGAAGGGAGTGATTCCTCTTGCCTGGTTTGGGAACTTGCTGTCTGTCGTTCAGGACTCGTCGTCGACAAGCCAGAGAGCAAACCGGTAAGATGGCAGATCACCTCGAAGGCCTTTCCAGCGATGATGAAGAAACTTCGACAGACATCACCAACTTCAACCTGGAGAAAGGTCAGGCTTTGATTTGTACATGAGATTCGTTGTCCTTTTGCTTTCTGCTTGTGCTGTGCACTGAGGTGAAGTCTGTTGACCTTCACGCTAGGGCTAGGCACTGTTTTGTTAATCAGAAAGGTGGCGCTCATTTTATTACTGAATATCATGAGGTGGTCCCTGTGACACCTTGTCGAGCGGTGTATTTAGCGCTGAGCTCATAAATGATATCACTCATCAGAAAGAGTAGAATTTGAAGTGGCAAGGGAAGGCTCCCGGGGCAGTGCTGATACAGCTGTCTGGTCTGGAAGGGGAAGGGAAAACTTGGCAGGCACTCAGCCTGGAAGGGAACTCTGGACTTAGGGAATGTTTCAGCAGTTCCATAGTAGTAAGTTAGAGGAACGGTTAGTAGCGCTCGCATGCCCGGCGTTTCCAGAAGGATCTGCAAGTGAAAGAGAAATCTCAGTTCTCGCTGTTGGCTGTTCTCATCTGAAATTATATTGATGTAAGACCACTTAGAAGTTAGACAGAGCCCATTATTTTTCTCCCCTTCACACAGTAAGCATTTTCAAATACACAGAAAATTCGCCATAGTTAACATCAAGTGTCGTACTTGTCTCAGGGGGAATGGTGTAAAGAACAAAGTTTAAAGGAACAGTACAGTGATCGCCCATCTACCACTCACATTCAGCAATTCCTACCATCATTCAAACAAGTTGGCATTAATGTGCTACCTGGTTCTGTGTGTTTTGTTGACCCGGCTGAACGTAACTGACATAGGTCATGGCTCTGCCCCCTAAAATCTTAAAAGCAAGGCTATTTTCCCACCCAATTACAGTATCACTGTCACACTAAGAAAATTAGCCAAAATACTCGTATCGCATCTGGATTCAGTTTTCGTTCAGTAGCCGTCCTCAAAAACGCTGGCACCACAAACAGCGCATGTGAAACTGCAGACAAAAGCTGTCTGCGCTGGGCTCCAAAGCAGACCCTGGAGACCTGAGCTCACCCCTGCCTGCCTTGTCGGTTGGAATTCAGTCACTCCTTGTTCATGAGCCGTTTCCGATACTCAGACCACAAAGGAAATAGTGAAAATACGGTGTATTCTGCTGCTCGCTAAAATGCGGTTCTTCTGGGGACCTTTTTGTTGCTGTTTTTAGATCGCATTTCAAAAGAGTCCAGCAAGGTTTTTGAAGACGTCCTTGAGAGTTTCTACTCAATTGACTGTATTAAATCCCAGTTTGAAGCTTGGCGTTCAAAATACTACATGTCCTACAAGGACGCTTACATAGGCCTTTGTTTGCCGAAGCTGTTCAACCCTCTCATAAGGCTGCAGCTTCTCACTTGGACTCCACTTGAGGTAGGTGACATCTGTCAGCTATAAAGCCTTAAAACGAGAGGTGTGGGTCGTTTTAACCTCAAAGCTAGAGACGTCAGATACTTTCCAGAGGGGCCGTCAGTCCATAAGGGAGACGGGCTCTATCTGGGCACACTTCGGTTCCTCCGCGCTCCATCTATTCTCGAGCTGCTTACTGCTTTCCAGTTCACGTTAGGTGTCTTTCTCAGCTGCAGTTTTGTGTGGTGACTCTGGGGTAGAAACACAAGTCAACAGTCACTTGGTCCGGATCCTGGAAACTTGGTCCTTTGATCCTAGAAAACCTGAGACCTGGTGGGAGGGTTGAAAGAGGCATGTGTAAAATGAGGGCCGGAACTAGAGATTGGAAGGGTGACGTAAATTGCTAAGTTTAGGAGGCGGAGGGAGACGGGCCTGGTCGACTAGTTACTGAGGGAGGAGACCCCCAAGACCAGACTCCACGGTGCTTAACCTGCTTTTGGAGGTTACCAGCATTTGGATAGAGATGCGGGTGGGAATGAGATGGACCAGGCTGACTGTGTCAGCTCTGAAGGAAAGAGGACTAGGGTCAAAGTCCTGGAAGCTCAAGAGAAAAAAGTCGGAGCTCTGGGAACCACTTGGCTCCGGATTCCCACCTCTGCGTCTGGTCAACAACCAGCGCTTGGCCGACCGGGCACGGTGGCTCGTGCCTGTAAGCTTCAGCCTATGAAGCGGCCGGGGCTAGGGATCGCGGTTCGAGTCCCGCCTGGGGCCGTAGCGAGACCTAGTTCCAAAAAATAGCCAGGTGTGGTGGTGCGCACCTGTAACCCCAGCTACTTGGGAAGCTGAGGCTGGGGATGGCTTGAGTCTGTGGTACCCCGGGCAACGAGAGCCTGTGGTTCCACGGGCAAAAATAGCAAGACCTGGTCTCAAAAAAAAAAGCAAACAAAAAAACAACCAGCGCTTGGGGGGGGACAGCTGTGTGAGGAGTGCCGGGGCTCTTTCCCTAGGCCCCTCGCCCCTCCTCTGCCTCCGTCCTGCCCCTCCCCTCCCCCCTGCCCTCTCTGCGCGCCAGGGCGGGTTCTGGGGCCGCACCTCCTGCGTGCATGGTCTGCGGAGAGAAGGTGCAAGGGGCTCTCCCCCGCGGCTCCTTTGTTGGTGGTTGAAGGCCCGACCCAGCTGCTTGCGCCCCGCACGGCTGGGTGCGGCCGTAGCCTCCGTTTTAAATGTGCGGGTGACCTTCCCGGCGCGCTTTTCTGTTTCAGGCAAAGTGCCGCGACTTTGAGAACATGCTGTGGTTTGAGTCTCTGCTCTTTTACGGTTGCGAGGAACGGGAGCAAGAGAAGGACGACGTGGACGTTGCGCTCTTACCTACCATCGTGGAGAAGGTGATTCTCCCGAAGCTGACAGGTAGGGGCTTCTGAGGTGAAGGTCTGCGCCGGCGGGCGCTCTTGAGTCTGTTCCCGAACGCTTCGGAATGTCAGGGTGGTAGGAGCGCTGTGAACCGGGCCTCGACTTCTTCGTAGAAACCGCGTGATTAATGACGAAGTTAACAACCGGCACCGAAGGCCGGGCTCGGTGCCTGGTGCCTGTGAGCTTCAGCCTGTGAAGCGGCTGGGCCTAGGGATCACGGTTCGAGTCCCGCCTGGGGCCGGTAGCAAGACCTAGTTCCAAAAAAATAGCTGGGCGTGGTGGCGCGCGCCTGTAACCCCAGCTACCTGGGAAGCTGAGGCTGGGGATGGCTTGAGTCTGTGGAACCCCGGGCAACGAGAGCCTGCGGTTCCACAGGCAAAAATAGCGAGACCTAGTCTCCAAAAAATTAATTAATTAGTTAGTTAATTAATTAAAAGAAAAAAAAAACTCCTGGTACTGTAAGACTACCGTGGTTTGGGCCTGTATTTGGGGCCAGTATCATAGGTGAATTTCGGAAACTCTTAAAAGAATGCCTGAAAGCAAAGCTTAATACATGGTTTTGCAGGGGTTAAGCATGTTTTCTGGGGGAACAAGATCGTTGCTTTCTTCAACTTTTTCACAAAAGATTAGGAGTTGCTGTTATAGGAACTGGTTTGTAATTCTTGGTGCTTGGGGTATCACCCCCTAGAACATAAAATCTCCCGCCGCATCCCCCCCACCCCTTTTATTTTCACTGCGTTCCAGAAAATAGACTCTGTCCTCTCTCCACATGTGTTTCATCTTCAGCATCCCCATTGTTAGGAGAACAAAGAAGACGAGCTTATGCTATAGAGGGGGAAAGTAAATCAGGATTGGCTTTTACAAGCTGAGAACCGCTTGGCATCTGACTCAAGTCAGCTGCAGTTAATTTCTGCATCTTAACACACTAATTTTTTTCTTACTAGTGATAGCTGAAAATATGTGGGATCCTTTTTCTACAACACAGACATCAAGAATGGTTGGGATTACACTAAAACTAATAAATGGATATTCTTCGGTAGTGAATGCAGAAAACAAAAATACACAGGTAAGTTAATTCTATTTAGAAAGAATTTTTCTTACTTCCTCCACCCCCACCCCTTTTGATATAGATAATGAATGACTTACATTCTAAACCAGTCAGAAAAATTCGATTCTCCCACTTGGGCTACCTAGTTTTTAATATATCTAGAGTACGTGCAATTTGAAAAAATAGTTTTCAGTTTTAACATATCTCATAGAACAGTAAATATTAAGCAAGCTTTTTTTAGTAAACTTAAAAAAAAATTTTGAGAAGACAAGCTGAATAGTCAGCTATATGATTTGAAGTGACTTTTATTTTTATTCCTTAAAATTTGACTTTCATCAAACCCTTATTAAAATGTCATCTACTTTTACTTATTTAGGTATACCTGAAAGCACTTTTATTGAGAATGAGAAGAACTTTAGATGATGACGTATTCATGCCCTTATATCCCAAAAAGTAAGTAAGCCCTACGAACATTGTAGCTCGTAATCTTCAGTGTCTTCCAGACATGGCCCTTGGCTTCTGGATAGCTAAACCTGTCTTGAAGCACAGATGTCACCTGTGTCGTACAGACCTGTAGCTCCAAGAGACTTCTAGCTCAGTGGGGAGTGCCTGTCTTGAAGCACAGATGTCACCTGTGTCGTACAGACCTGTAGCTCCAAGAGACTTCTAGCTCAGTGGGGAGTTGTTCCCTTCAACAGAACAAAGCCACTCAATGTTCTTTGTTCTCCCTTAGTATCTCAGAATAACTTTCCATTATTTTTTAAGCTTACTGTCTTTGGGAATATAAGTAGTTTGAAGTTTGTTTATTCATTTATTTATGTTTGCTTGTGAAAGCTCTCCCCCTAGGAATCATGTGCTACTTCTCGATGAAGCATTTGATGGTGTTGTTTCTCTTTCAGCGTCTTGGAAAACAAAAACTCTGGGCCTTACTTGTTTTTCCAACGGCAGTTTTGGTCTTCGGTGAAGGTATGTTTCCACGGGGTGTTCAGAACTCTTCAGGTTTTGTTTGAATGTATGCATTATTTTTTGAAGAGGACTCGTGTATACTTGATTAACTCCGTAGACCTCGGTCAGCTTGCGTGTGCAAAGTCTCCGCTTTGCAAAACCAGTTTTGTTCCCAAGAGTTGGCTCAGATTTGATCTATCCATGGGAGAAGATAAACTGAGCTCCAGAGGACCAAACTGCTCGGTCCAGTGCCCTGCTCAGCCACAGTTTATTCAGATGGTGGAGAACTGGGTTCTCTTCTGAACTAGGACCCATAGTAGGGGATCCAGTAGACGTGCAGCCGTCACGGAGGTCTGTAATCCAGCACGGTTGGCCCGCGGCTGGCAGGGGACCACAGGTCAGATGCGTTATGAGAGGGGGACGTGCGAGGCAGCTGGGGAGCATGTAACAGGGCACGGGGACCTTGGCAGGTCCATCTGAAGACCCCACTCCTGCGGTGATATTGAGGGTGTTGGGCCTGCGTGGAACGTAGAACTGAGAATTCTGAGTCAGGGTGGCTGGGGAGGAGATGGGTGTCCAGATGACGGCAAAGCTACTAAGTCGTGTGGAAGACTCTGGTCTTTATGCTGAAGTTGTAGGACATCGCAGAAGGCCTTCTCTTTCGTTTTTATCAAGGTATAATTCACTAGAATTCACTCACATGGGGTGTGTTCTGTCAGTGTTGATGACCAAGGCACTATGCAGATCAGGATTGTAGCACATCCTCTCTCCCCCGCTTTCCCCTCCCTCCCCCCCAAACTCCCCATGTCCCTCTCCCTTTTAAAGGAGGGACAATTCCAGATAGGCAATTCCATTTCTGTACTCTGACCAGCCCTTTTTATTGTCCTGTGATTCTCTTTATGCGAAGTCTTATGAATGAATGGAATTAGGTAGCAGGTCACTTTTTGAACTCTTGACTCTTCCCTTAACCGCATGCATTTGAAATTTATCGATGCTGTTGTGACGTTGGTTGTGCGTTGCTGTTTATTGTTAAGTGGTATCCCGTTGGTTAGTGGAGATAGCGTAGTAGTTTGTCTTGTTTTCTATTCATCCCCCAGTCAAGGAACTTTTGGATTGTTTCCAAGTTAGGTAAATTATAAATGAACCCTTGTAAGTGTTCACGCGCAGGTTTTTCTGGGTATGTAAGTTTTCATTTCACTTGGGTAAATAAGCAGGCAGAGTTGTTTTCCAAACCAGCAGCATATTAATGTTCTCTCTACTCAGTTATTTCTCACTCTCCCTGCACGCCCACTTGTTACTTTTAGTGTTTGTCATTCTGTCTCGTGGTGTCGCGTCATCTCAGTGCCTGACGCTGCTGAGAAAGCCTTTGTGTGCCTTGTCTGTCATTATGTATGTTCTTGATGAAAGACGCTTCTCTGCTGCAGCCCAGTTTTTAGAATTGCATCTTTTTTATTGTACTTTTAAGTTCTGTGTTCTGGACATAGATCTTTTACCAAATAGGTGATTTGCAAAGAGTTTCTTTTCCTCTGTGTTGTCTCGTTCTTGCAATGGTTTTCAGAGTGCAGAAGTTTTTAATTTTTACGAAGTGGAAAAGAAAGGGTATCGTTGAATTCCATGGAATTTCTGTGGTACCTTCTAAAAGGCAGTTGAACAAGACATGCGTGTTGTGGTCATGAAAACATGGTGGAAATGACATGAACAAGCTGCCAATTTTAAGATTATTCTGGCTGCCTTGTGGGATAGTGGAGTGAAGTGAAAACAGGAATTGGCCGTTTATAGTGTATTTCCCTGCGAGCCGAGCATTGCTCCGTACGCTCTGTCTACATAGCTTGTTGGCTCCTCGCAGCAGCTTCTTGGAAGTGGAAGATGCTTATTCTGCCCAAGCCACAGCACGTCAGGGATGGAGATGGGAATCCTATGCCAGTCTGATGCAAGCAGCCCTTCTCAGCTGTGGTGCTGTGACAGCATTAATGCCCAGTGCCCTCATCCCTTGTGTGTGAATGACTCTTTTCTCTCCTGGGCATCTTGAATGGTGTGAACTCTGAACCACCCTTCGGAAAGTCCAGGAAGGAGTCATTGAAGTCATTTTCTGTAGGTTTTCATCCTCGTGAAACCCTGCTTGCGCCCTCATGATCACCGAAGTCACTGCCGGGTCCAGAGGGAGGTGAGGGTGGCTCAGGCGTGTGTGTTGAGGGGGGGAAAGGAGGCTGCAAGAACAGGGACACATGCAGAGAGCAGCTAGAGAGGAAGAGGTCGAGGAGGACCTTTAGCCGTCTGGTAGGCCTGGGCAGTTGGCTGATGGTACCATGTACTGCGTTGAGAAATTCTGGGGGAAACGTAGACCCTGCTGGGCTTCCCCTTGATGACGATAGCTTCCTGTTCATACAGATGGAGCTTGAGTAGCTTGAGATGTCCAGGTGACAGAATCTGGTCCCATGAGGTTGGGCAGACGTAGTGTTGTGCAAAGCATTTCCGTTGTCTGGAGAGCGTGGGGGCCAGTGTGGTGAAACTGGCCGAGGCTTGACTTTGAATGGAAGCATTCATTTGAGAATCAACTCTTGCCCCGTAGTACCTTCTGTGATGATGAAGAGTGTTCTAGATCTACACCACGTGTGGCTATTACATTTGAGTTAATTCATTTTAATTAACCTGATTAAAACTTAGGATTCAGATGCTATCTGGGGCCATTCAAGGTTCTTACTAGTACTTTGCCAAGAGGCTATATTTTGTAAGGCATCTATCTTATCGTGTCATGTATTTTGTGTCTAATTCTCTTGCTTCCTACTGCTTCTCACTAACGGTGTTCTTTTCCAGCTACTAGGGAACTTTCTCCAGTGGTACGGTATTTTCTCCAATAAAACTCTCCAGGAGTTGTCAATAGATGGATTACTGAACAGATACATTCTCATGGCTTTTCAGAATTCAGAATATGGAGATGACAGCATCAAAAAAGCCCAAAATGTGAGTTAAATGAGACAGAATTGTGGTATATAAAGCTTGTAGGTTAAGGTGAATTGTTTTCTGTTTGACGAGAGCAATATTCTCTCCCTGTAAGAATGGCACATACCCAAGCCCAGCAGCAGGAGGGGAGGGGTGGAGAAAGAGGGGCCCGTGACACTGTCGGTGGCTGTGCCATTGGGGGCAGCTGCTGTGGAAATTGCCCTGGTTTTACAGTAAAAGGCTAACAGGGAAAAATACAGAAAAAGCACACCAGCAGTTCCCCTCTGGGAATCTCTCGCGAAACATGAAACCATCAATGCGAGAAAACTCCAGGCTCTGTCGTGTTATGTCTCTAGCTGAAACACGGTAGCCAGCTCCTGCCGCTGGAGAATGGGGTCATCAAGCAGAGGTGGCCTGGCCACATGATGGACTCCTGGTCTGCTGTGGCGAAAAGTGACCTCCTGCTGTTGCTGACAGCAGAAGGGAAGACGTTTGAAAGGACTATGTCTAGTAAAGCGAGTCAGAATGAGAAACAGATGTTGGATGTTAGCTTAGTGGATTTTTAAAGTGCAGCCCAGTGAGGTCAAAAGAAAGGGTGGACAGGAGAAAGAGAAAAGTAGAAGGGAAGGCGGTAGGGAAGAAAGGAAAATGAGGACTGTCCCTTCCAGATAAGTAGTTAATGTGGCCCACTGGTAAGTCCCCCACCTCAACACACTGTATCCCTCCTGTAGACTCAGCTTTTAGCCACTTTATTGGTCCTCTCTTAACTTTGATTTTGCATCTTTTCCACAGGTAATTAACTGTTTCCCTAAGCAGTGGTTTATGAATCTGAAAGGAGAAAGAACTATTTCTCAGTTAGAAAACTTCTGTCGATACCTCGTACACTTGGCAGATACAATTTACAGAAACAGTATAGGATGCTCTGATGTGGAAAAAAGAAACGCGAGGTAAATTTGGCAATTATTTCATGAACTGGGGTTTCTAGAGTCTTAAGGTTGTCAGACTCAAATGTTTTAGATAGATGTTTATATTTATTTTGATCTGTGTGTTTCTTAGGATTGGTACATCCACCAGAAATTCAAATCACTTTCTATTTTTGTGGTTTTACCTAAGTTTTTAAAAATTAGCTATTAAGCTATTTATGAAGATGTTAAGGAAAGACTTCTGAGTAAGGATTAGCCCTCGGGAATAAATGGTTTTCTGCCTCTTCCGCTGGAGAATTTGAGGGGGGGCGGGTTTCAGGCCTTTTAGGGTGCCATGGGTCTTGGTCTGTGGAGGTTCATGCAGCTGTGAACACTGGAGAGGATGGTCCCTGGGAGCTGGAGTGCACTGAAGCTGGTATTCTAGACAGCTTTGCTCCAGGCTGAATTTTTCTGCGTCCTTCCCCAAGGCTGGAGGTGTCACTGGGATTTTTGAGGCTGCCATTTTAGACATAGTTTCTGAGCAGGGTTGTAAATAGGAACGAATGTTCATGTCCCTTTTTGTGGACACAGTCTTGGATTGCCTGTAAGATTGGGGGATAAATATCCAGCATAAAACATAAATTACAGTTAGTATGATTTGAAAGAAATTTTCTTTCTGAAAGTTTTATTTCATATTATCCCCTCTAATGTTAGTTTCGTTGGCCCTTAGATCACACTGTTGGCCATACCCTTTTAACAGCAAGATCTTTTTCTTACTTCCTAATCCCCTTCTGTGAAAAGAGCCTTTATTTTCTTGAGAGGAAATCTGCTGTTAAAAGCAGAGTAGATTAAGATTTTGGTTAGAATTGTTCAGAGACCTTTGGTGTAGACTTTAGTTCCCTTGTCAGCACCATTGTCAGCACCTGTCACTTGGCGCTGCTTGGTGTTTATTGGCAGTAGTTTGTTCTCTGTGTTACATTTTCTACATGAATCTTAATTTGCTTTCTAAACATTGAGATATAGAAACGATTTTTTTTTCCCTTGGAGTTAAATACCAACAAAGAGTTTTCTGTCTCTGGTCTCAGTTAAACGTTTCCAAGAAAAGCACTTCAGCCACTGTTTAAGCACCTGCTGTAAACTATGCAGATAAAGTAGCTTCCATGTGCAAGGTTTTACAAATTAGCATCCTTTCCTTTTAAAAGACACTTACTGCAATTTTACAGGAAGGAGAGACAGGAGCAGGTTAAATGCAGGTGGTTGAAGCTCAATGTTGCAGTAGTCATTCTCGAAGTGTGACGCTTAGCCAGCAGCATCTATATCACTGGGGAGCTTCGTTAAAAATACGCGTTTCTCTGACCCCTCCCCATACATGGGGAGTAAGCACTGGGGACGAGGCCTGGTGACCCTGGGTTATTCTGATGTGGGAGTCGAGGGTCACTTAGTAAGGCATCAGAAGGCCTGCTGGATGCCAGGTCCTGCTTGCTGCCTTGGGGGTTGGGGAGGGATGGCAGTTATTCCACATCTGATGGATTGGGGGTGAATACACACGCAAACATTTTGCGTCCAGGTATTACATTAAAGAACTAGGGCTCTAGGAAGGAATGGGATGCCCTGAAATAATTTTGAAACACATTATCCCCCCCTCCCTCCCCCCATCTGAATGAGAGTTATGGATGTTTTTAGCTTAAAAATGGGTTCTCTGACTCTGGGCTGCTCAGTTAAACACATGGCATTTTGCTTTATATGCATAAGTTTTCTCTCTCTTTAACCATGCTGTGTATAGTTTATTATGGGTTTGCTTTCTTTAAAAGTGTGTGCTTGGAAAAGTTGATTGCAAAACCTCAGAGTCATTAAGAAATTTCCCCTTAAGACCTTTTTTGGTACTAATTAATGAGATCATGCTACGTTTTCTTTTCTCTTTTAGGGAAAACATAAAGCAGATAGTAAAACTCCTTGCAAGTGTTCGGGCTATGGATCATGCTATGTCTGTTGCAAGTGACCACAATGTGAAAGAATTTAAGTCTTTGATTGAAGGAAAATAGATCTGTGCAACCGAAAAACCTATTGCTTTAATACATACCATTCCCACTGTAAAAACCGTGTATATATGTAAAGTTTCTTAAACTGTAAAATACTGATTCCTGTTTTAATACAATGAACATTATTAATATTCAGCTGTGTCCTTAACCGCGATTTCTTCAGAATGAAAGGAACTGAGATTATTTCTCGGACATCTGTGGATGTTTTCCTTACTGCCTGTCCTACTTTGTTTACAGAAGTACTTTATGTGGTCACTCGGATTTACCTTCTCAGCTAACTGTTCTTTGGAAATGACGTGAGTGCCCATTGTGTAATTATGCAGATGTGTATCTATACCGCCATGGAGTTACGTCCACACTGGAAATTGGAGGTGTTTTTCTACAGAGTAAGCCTTTTAACAGTAGAAAAGTGTTCCATAGCCGGTTGTTTTTGGGAGATGACTGCACTGTTCAAGAAAGGGCTGGCGAGTGACTCAGTGCCGTCGTCTCTGGTTAATAGCCGCTGCGCCGCCTTGGAATGGGAGAGTCAGGTGAGACTCCGTCACAGGGAGGGATGGCGTCTTTGCTCAAGGCAGCATCACAGTCAGATGTGGGTTTGACGAGAACGCTCAGTGCTACATGCAGCTTGGGTTTTTGAGAAGAACATAGACGTTTAATTTTTAGAAATAATAGACCCACAACCTTACTGCATGGTTTGGGCTGCCCGTCCGTCTCTGCCGTGACCTTACTACCCGACCAGCTTAACAATCCATGCATCGGAATCTCCGCAGTCCGTCATCCTTACCATCCCACACATGTGAGTTATATATGCAATAAAACAATGCGCCTTGCCGATTCGCCACACCCAGGCAACTTAATATCCATGGTCTTCTATGATGTTTATACCATGTTGTAAATAGAGAACTTGTTTTAAAGTTGATGCTTCTGATTCTGTGATTTTCAAAAGAGGAATTTTTTGGAAATTAAGGACTATTGTTTGATAATTATATATGTAATTAAGCTTTAGCCAAGCATTAAATTAATTTTTAAATATAGCCTTCGTTGTATTTTGCTGGCGACGGCGACTAATTTGAGAGCATTTCAGATGATCCTGTGGTAACTGTGGGCGTTGCGCACCCTTGGTCCAGTCAGCCAGTCCTGTGTCCCAGTCGCTCTGCCAATCTTACCTGGCTGTAGGAGTGTGGCTTATCCCTAGGGATTGTTCTGGATGAGTTTCTTTGTTGGCAACTTAGTGGCCTTCTGAATAGAATTACCTTGAGAACACTGGTGGAGTAAAGCATTAAAATGTGTGTATATTTACGTGTGTAAATGTGCATGCATACCTGTGTGTGACATGCACATCTTTTGTGCCGTAACGTAGACCATTTCCTTTTTCCTGTCTGCAGCAAACTCAGCCTTTTCACTTTTTATCCTCTGAAATTCAGCAGGCTGGCTTGGCTTCAGGAAGGGGTTTGACCAATACACTTTGATGTGAGGCATCTTAACAGGACTCTGCAGAAAGCACGTGGTTCTCAAGTCTCAGCCAGAAGATGTTCATCCTGAAATAGTAAAGGGCCTTCTTGCTTAGGAGAGGGCTTGTCAGAAGATACACCAGAAGGCGACATTTTAAAAAAATTTGGTTTTATCTTTCATCAGCCAGTCTTCTGAACTAGCTCCTAGTGTTTGTGCTGGTGGTTTTTGAAAGGGAAAGTTATTTTCCTGAGACAGTAGAAACCACAGTCATAAAAGCTAATGACTACCCCTGCACTGAATGCCGCCTGTGCTCCACCTGTATCCCTGCCGATGCCACCGGTGTGGGCTACAAGGCATCTGCAGCTCTGGCTGAGGAAGCAGCTCAGTCATAGAACGGAGTGGGAGGGTAGACATTCCAGAACGTGTTAGTCCTGGGATGGGTGGGGTGGGGTGGGGGGGGTGGGCAGTTACCAAAATGGCTAGATGTGCCAGAGATGTATTGGGGCAAAGGAGAGAGCTGAGGAGGCTGGGAGAGCTGAGCATGAGGCAGGTCTGATGTGTGAAAGGCGAAGACCTTGCATGGCACAGTTCTAAGTGTCAGCAGGCTGACGAGTTCTCAGCCCAACCTCACACTTTGGAGGCATCTGTCTTCGTGGACAGGCTGGCTGCTCTGGTGCTGCTATCCTCAGGCCTTGGTGAGAAGCAGCTCCTGGAAGAGTGAACGGAGTGAGACTTCATGGAATGGTCTACCATGCCGCGGCCCTGATCTCAGCTGAGAGGATGTTCCACATCCACTCACAGGCCTGCAGGTGCTTTGAGCCATTGTTGCCTGGCATGATAACCTCATTACCCAGAACTTTCCAAAACCTGTGCAAGACTTAGAGAAAAGGACCTTTCTCATGAAAGCATATAGGACTTTTTCTCTGAGTTGTATTGAGTCATACTTGATAAGCTGTAAGGGTTACCCCTGTCAGTGGGTGTGTAGCTCAATGAGTTAACAGATGCCTAATTTTTGTTTTAAATGCAACTTACCCTGAAATCAGGAAATCCTCCTAAAAAGGGCCAAATGTTGTAGAGTGGCAAAAAGCAGGAAAACGTAAGCTGCTGCATGCTAGTGAATCTGTCGTGACAGGAGATAAGATGGCAAAGACAGGTAGGACAACCACCGACAACGACCAAGAACATGTCTGTCTGTCATTTCAAGAAAATGACAACAGTTAAGCTCTAGCACTTGTACCTGAAGAAGAATGAAAGACTTCTGAATGGCAGGGAGGCAGGGAGCACCCATTGAAGCTGTCTTCGGTTTTTGGAGACTCCCCTCCAGAATGGAAACTGCCCAAGGACACTTGAGTGCACAGCTCCAGCAAACAGCTGAGCAAAGGGCAACCAGCTCAGGATTGGCACATGGGATTGGTGCCCACCAGCCCCCTTCCAGGCCTCTGGCATTAGCCATCTGACCTGGCTTTCCTCCAACTCTCAACTGTAACAGCTAGAATTGCCCAGTACCACGACAATGCCCAGCAGAGCATTTCTCAGAATACCTGCTGAGAAAATGGACCCTAGTTCTGGGTCTTTTACTTAAAAAGGTCTTTAGGAAAACTTAGCTGTCACACTTGGGGATTCAAAATGTGTAAATGATAGTAGGCTTGAAATCTTCAGAAACCGTCCTAACCAACTTGACACAAGCACATTGACTGTGAATGGTCACCTTTTACGTGTCCCTTAGCTGCTCCAAGTTCAGAGCTGCTATTCCCAGAGCCAGTGGGGCGAGAGAGCATCCTACTGGGAAGCCAATCCCTGCTCTGGTCTTTTATTTCCCCCAGAATCCGGCCTGTCACCTTCACTTGCGCTATCACATGTCGGACTTCCCTTTTTTGTCTCAAGTTTCCTGTTCCGTAGCAATGTCCTTGCCTGTGGTTATGTGTGAGCAGTTTTTCAGTCCCCGGGTTGTTTGGAATTCTCATGATGGTTCTGCTCTCCAGCTTGCTACGTTTTCTACTTCAAGGATTTCTGATTTTCTCATTTAAAATCATATCCGGTGCTGGTTGCTGTGACTCCATTTAAAGCAAATGGCGAGTATGATTTGCATCCCTCTCTTGTCCTACCTTTAAAGGCCACTTTTCTCTTTAACAGGGAACCCATTCCTTTCTGTGCACTGGTAAGTCTGCACATCCTCAGCTAGCTCGCTGTAACCTGAGAAGCTGTTAAAGAAGATGATCAGATTTGCCACATATTTTCTATATGTTTTTTAATAAAACCCAGCCTACAAGGAAAAATAGGCCTTATATCTTTAGGTGATTTATTTTTATTTATATATATATATATATATATATATGTATATATATTGATGGTAAACTGCTGCCAAAATTTGTACTCCTAAAATAAGTTTTTCTTATGTTGTTTCTTGGAATAATTATTATTAGCTTACTGGGATTAATACTAGATTGGCTTACGTATAATCACTATGTATCTTTGATCTGTAGAAAAATTAGTGATCGTTTCAATGTGATACAGCGCATTCCCCTCAGGAGAAATAATCTGGTCAAAAATCAACACCTGGAAATCAGGGTGTTGGTCTTCAATCTGTTGAAGATGTTGGAGTTGATACCTGAAACACATACTTGGGGCTGTCTTGATGGTTCAGCTTCTTCCCTGATGGAAAGTTATGTAAACTTTACATCTCAGTTTTCTATGACTGCTGTAACAAATTACAATAAACCGGGTGGTTTAAAACAGTTCACTCATAACTGTGGAGGCCAGGCATTTCCAATCAAGGCGTCGACAGGGCTGTGCTCCCTCCAAAAGTTCTGGGAAAGAAGAGTATCTCCTGTCCTCTTTCCAACCACCTGGTTGTTGACATATCTTGACTTGTACAAAAGTCAAGTGGACATTCCTTGACTTGTACAAAAGTCAAGTGGCCACGTTACACCATTGTCCTCTTACCTCTGTCTCCCTCCCTCCCTCCCCATCTCTGCCTCCATATAAAGACTTCTGTCATTGCATTTACATTTAGCGCTTATCAAGATAATCCAAAATAATCTCAAAATCCTTAGTCACATCTTTAAAGTCTCATTTCCCCCATAACTGTTTATGTTTCCAGGATAGGATATCTTTGGGCAGTGGTGTTTTTTGCTTATTTTCATGAGTCAGGAAGGTGTCCACTTGTCTTTGTGGACCCTAGGCCCACACCAAGAAGTTTGTGTATACCGCTTTACCTGTATTTAGCTCACCCCAAAGAAACTTATAGTTTGGTAAAAATTCATACAGCTATTTTCCAAGTGTTTTCAAGGGGCAAGAAAAAGGAATGATTTTTTTAAGTTTCTAGTAAAATTGCATGTGCAATAAAATTGGACATGCTATTTCATGGCTAAAATCTATTTTGAAAGGATTTGAAAGAAACCAGGAAGAGGCAAAGTAGCTTGCTTCTAAACGAACCTAGACTCCCTACTTCCCATTCTGAGAAAGGTGAGGTTCCTGGTGTAGCACAGGAAGTGGAAGGATCTTTGGTCTGGGGGCAAGCAAGTTCAACATCAGGTTTTTCTGCCTGGGTTATGGAGACAATCATAACCTGAGATGGCAAATAAGAAAAATTGTATTTTACCTATTCCCACTTAGTTTTGTCAGGTGCAATCTCCAATTGAAATGGATTCTTCTGGAAAGAAAAGCAACCACGAACTCGTAGCTTATCTTATTACGAATTCACTTTTGAGATGAATGGCTGAGGTTTTGCTGCAAAGAGCAGAACCATTTTTCTAAGGAGATAGGACTAAATGGAAGAACATGCCCTCCAGTTCCCAGAATTGCATTCAAGCGTCCGCACATCTGCCTGAAAGGAACTGGTTTCCCAACTGAATTAAGGCTTTAGAATTCTGCAACCAGGGTGAATCCAGCTTCTCTAAAAGGATGAAGAACTGTTCAGTCACATGGCAGGGCGTGGAGGGGTTAAGTCACATGGCAGGGCCTGATGTTTTGCACTATACCAAATTTAAATTCTGCTTCGGCTGTTAAAAACGAGGAAGGAGAGCTCAAGAAAAAGCAGAGGCAAGTGGAAACCGTTTCCTAGGCTGCCGGCCCCAGGTTTTCCATTCCTTTTGGCCCCTTTAGATCTGTCCCTGGGGAGAGAGCAAGACCTCCGTGGGGGCACATTGATGATCATCAAGGAGGATCATTTGTCGGGAAAGGAGACGATGTAAAGGGCGAGAGGCTTTTGGCTGTTGGGTTCCAGCCTGGGATGGAGTCTGGCAAAAGCTGGTCGTTCAGGCACGACCAGAGAGGGAGGCATCTCGGGCGCGGACAGCCATGTTTGCACCTCCGTCCGGAGATCCCGGCTAGAGGCGGCCCCCTCGCATCCTTTTCCCCAGGACTCCCGAGCGCCCCGGAACCCCCCCCCCCAACAGAAAACAGCCAACAATGCCGGGCACGGTGGCGCGTGCCTGTAAGTGACAGCCTATGGAGTCGCGGCTGGGGCTGGGGGAGTCGAGGTTCGAGACCCGCCCGGGGCAACACAGCGAGACCTAGTCCCGAAAAATAGCTGGGCGTGGTGGCGCGCGCCTGTAATCCCAGCTACCTGGGAGGCTGAGGGTGGGGATGGTTTGAGTCCGTGGTACCCCGGGCAACACAGCGAGACCTA